>PVQB02000119.1:0-125006 GCA_002980475.2 Fusarium beomiforme
ATATAAAGGATAGTATTAAAGAACTTATAAAGTATTATAAATCTTATTGCTAAATAATATAAATAAAACTCATTAAAGTAAAGAAAATGCATTAATATTAGTAAGTTGAGTCTTGTAAAAATATATTAAATGCAGATAATATAAGTTTAATGTATTATTATACTTATCTTTCCTCTCGTTTTTCCCATTATGGTGCTTCGTAGATTCTAGGAGGGCTTCCAGGACTTTCTGAAGGAAAAACCACAGGATCAGCAGGTAGCTCACTCTTCGGTCTCTCGGAGTAAGGCTGGTCTTGGTTATAATTTCCAGGAAGCTCTGCCAGTGCCGCATCATTTTTCCTTCTCGCCCGTCTTCTCCAAACCACCCATCCAATACCCCCAAGAATCAATAGGCCTCCAATTGTGGCGCCGACTGCTACACCTGCAATTTCAGCTCGGGATAATCCAGAGCTCGAACTAGGCTCTGATATAGAACTTGCTTCTTTGCTCGAGGACGCATCCGTCGTGCTTGTAGTGGTCTCCGTAGTGAGAGTTGTCGATGCCGCGGACGCAGTAACAGTTTTCGTCTCCTCGGCTTTCGGCGCGCTGACATTTACGTATTGAGATTCCGCTAGTGTCCCGCCATATTTGCTGTCAATTATCGAGAACCAATAAATGCAATCCTCATTGTTCTCGGTCACGTTGGACATATCGTACTGAGCCTTCCAACCATCAAGATCAGATTTGCCATCGTCTAGGCGGCTCAATTAGCAAACAATAAACATAAGGGACTAGCTCCTCCTACTTTTCAACAGAAAGGGCGTCTTGTTTCCAGCGCCTATAACTTGCCAAATATAGAGGTCAACCTTTTTGATGTTCGTATTAAATAGGATCGTGATAGTTTCTCCATCGTTATAGTGGTTATTTTTCGTCATATCCTGATCGGCTTCTTCATCTGGGTCCCTCTCAGGGGGGCGTATAAATTTGGTGAAGCATGACGCCCAGCTCGCGAATAGAGAAAATATTAGGCCGAGTTTCACGAGAAAAGACATCGTATGAGGAAATAATTGCCCAGTTTGACAAAGTGAGATTTCCGATATCGGATCTCCTGCTCACCCGCCTTGGCTTCAGCTATGATCATAGACTCGGAATTTTTAAGGTGGACACATCTGAGAGGGGAAGTTGTTACTGCTGAACGGAGAGTGGATGCCAACGATATATGTATTCGATCATCCGGGTATCCGAGCCAACCTCGTCATAGATAACCAATTGAATCAGGACTGCATACCCTGTCACTATGCAGTAGCAGTCCATATGAAGTCTAGTTGCAGCCCGGGCTGCAAATGATCATGCTGGGGTTGTGAACTCGTGATCCAGGTTTGTTCCCCAGGCGAGGGTCGCCCAACACATCTTCAAACTTCTCCCACGAGCAGGAATGGCAACAAATCGTACTCAGACTTGCGGGCTTATGAATGATTGACATTTTAAGTTCAATCTTCACCTTTAACACCAATGAGAATATTGAATCCAATCTCAGCTGCCTGTCTGAACTGTCATAGCGCTTCTTGATTTGGTTAGTTGCATATAGAAGTGGGACAAAACACAACCAACAGCACAACAACCAACAGAGCGTTGCATTGGTAAAATTAGCAGGCCAAGTTTCGAAGTCATATTCACGGGGACATTGCCTGACTTGGTAGGTGATTAAATGAAAGCTGAAAAAGCAAAGTGGGGATTGGTGAGTCCCTGCTTTGATAAAAGTGCCTTGGATGAAACTATGGGAAATATATGGCTGAGAGAATCTGCATATCTTTGAGCTCCGTATTCAAGATAGAATTGGGTCAGCCTCACAGTCGCGAATAAAGGTCCTATAATATAATGATAAAGACTTATATTAAACTCATTAAATAATATTCTAACTGAGGGTACTAAGGATGAGAGGTTTCATAGGGTTTTCGCAGGGCGGTGTATCAAGGCACTGATACCTAACAAGACATATGCGGGCATGAAACATTGGCCACAGTAAATATAAAGCATTAAGTAAAGTAGGTAGAAGCCTGAGTAGTAATATTAATAAAAAGAAGGATAAAGATAAGAGCTAAGAGTTAGGGTGCATGGACTTTCATGAAGCCATCACGTCTTGAGTACTGTTATATCTACCCCTGAAAGCCTCCTTCAAAACCTTGCATTATAGTATAGACTGCAATCAAACTTACAGGATTTCTATCATACTTATTACATCTTGCCAATGCAGAAGAGTACATACTTAGCCTCAGAATACGGGTTTCTGGAAGTCCTAGCTACTCCCTATAGCAGAAATACAATTAATGTTAAGTTACTAATAACATATATTTCTATAGAATAAGATCCTATCAAGTATAAATAAAGAGGCCAAACCCACCATCTTCATACTCCCCGGCTACAATGCCTAAGCAGACACCTTTGATAAGTCAATAACTACCCTTACAGTTAAGGCAACACCAATAACAACTCTTACAGCTAGTCTTTATCCGTAATTATAAGTGCATTTAGGCCCAGACATATATACTTGGTTTTATATAAGCAATATAACGGGCCCAAAACAGGTAGGCGACCCAGATTTGGTCCCTTGCAGGGCGCGCTGACCAGGCATATAATCCCAAAAATGGGCCTACTCAGACACCTCAGCCCAGGCTCAGTACAAACTCAGCTTAAAGCGACAAGAAATTAGCTCCGGGAATGGAAATGGACTTTGGCGTGCTGAAGTTTCGCCTCCAAGTCATTTGGTGTTGAGAAGAAAATATAACGCGCCGTAAGCTTGAGGTAGCCCCACAAAAGTCTCACTAGATTGCCCGCATGCAACCAATGAGTTCACTATCGTGAATGGCAGCCTGAAGTATTCATCTCGTGCGCAGCAAGGATTATCCGATATATACCGCTGTAAGTGGTACAAAAAGCGCTTTTCTCGCAATATTTATCATTTTAATACGGAGTAGTCTACCTTAGGTTTTAATTTTATTCGTAGGAATTTATTAGTACTCAGTGCTAAGTGAGCTCGCTATACCTGTCTCAGGATTCCAATCTCTTGGTTTATCCATGAAGTATTCAAAATGCCTCGTTATGTCTTATATGGTATGGTATGGTATGAAGAGGCGTTCAAGATACCAAATATTATTTACAATAATTTTCACAGACCTCTAGATGGCTAGAGTGGCATGTTTTGTACAGTATAGCCTTAGTGTTGCCTTGTCATTGAGAATAGATGAATCATATCTTATCTGATCTTCTTTCTCTGAGACATCTCATTGGCCGAAACTTTCCCCAGTGGATACTTGATGATCCCTCGGCTACAAGATTTGACATGAAAATTCATCAAACGCTCCCCCCTTTACCACCAAAAACGGCACTAGTCTCGTTTAGTCACCGCAATTCGACAGCATCATCAGGAACTTCTCCCATTATTTTGACAAGTACATCGAGCCTTAGTAGAGCAACACCAATTCCGCTGATTTCCTCGTATCAATTTATGCGCCCGAACTTTTCACTGAACCATGACTACAACAGAGGACCATATGCAGGATGCGGAACTGCAATATCTTGTCAATCCTTTACATGGCAGTCATCTATCAGACGGCATTGACGGCTCAAGTCATGGTGATTCCATCTCCTCCAATCGCGACTGAATAAATGCTGACTACTTCAAGACAACCGTCCGCCTATTCCAGGATCAAGCTGCGAAATCTACACCTTCAGAGACGAGACCATCGTCCCCTCTGCCCCACCAAAAACTCACCCCTATCTTCTCGTCAACATCGGCTCAGGCGTCTCATTCTTCCAAGTCTCCGAGAACAACCAATGCCAACGCATATCAGGCTCTTCATTTGGAGGTTCAGCACTATGTGGCCTACTACTTCTTCTCACGCGAGTGCGCACATATGAGGACATGCTTGAACAAGCTGGGAAGGGCAACAACGCAAATGTCGACAAGCTCATTGGAGATATTTATGGCATGGACTACAACAGAATCGGTATGAAGATGACAGCCGTTGCTTCGACATTTTGTAAAGCTTTTAGCTTGGAGCATCGGCCAGACCATGAAAACGAAGAGACGGGAAATCCCATGCGAAATATCAACTCATTTTCAGATGCGGATATCTGTCACTCGTTGGTCTTTGCGGTTTTCAACAATATCGGTCAACTTGCCACATTGCATAGTCGCATTCATGGCAACCCAGATATCTATTTCACAGGACCTTATGTTCAGAACTGCCAGCTGATCATAAGAACTCTTTGCATTGCAGTTCGGTATTATTCTCAGGGAGAGAAGAAGGCACATGTTGTGATTAACCAGAGTGACTCGGCTGCCTGAACAGTACTACTGGAGGTATGAGATGACAAGAAAGGAAACATTATCTGTGCATATAAAGGAGTTCGTGCATTATAGACTTCTTTCAAGCTTTCATGTATATTATACTTCGATCCTGTTCCGCATATGTACACGTCCTTCTCACCGTCAACCAAGATGCTCTATTCAGTTATTTACGCCACCATAATCCATACTTTCGATGCAACGGCCCCTTCACTGACCATTCGCTTCCTCGGCTCTTTTGCTCTTCACAGTCCTCGCAGCATTAAGGACCTCCTCGAGCCTGCTCTCCTCAATCCTATTGCTTCCTTGATGCTCACTGCCTTTCTGAAGGTGCTCTCGAAGTTTTGCACGAGTATCGTACGGCCGCCTGAAACAATCCAGGCAGCGGTACATTACATCCACTGCAAAGCGTTCCCACTGTTCTGTCGCGGCCCTTAGTCTTCGAATCTCTACTGCCTTCGCCGCTATCGAATCTATATACTCTCTCACCCTTTCCTGTTCGAGGTATGCCTCTGTTTGCGACCGGATGAACTCCAACGTGTCTTCTCCGGTGTTCGATGGCCGCCAGTCATCAAGGGGAATGGTGTGAAGATCACCTCCGACATTGAGTCTATATAGATTCTCTGTCAGATTGATGGCATCACAGTGAGCTCTCCAACCATTCGTGCCATTATCTTCCTCACAGTCTACCATCCAATTCTTCCAGTGTCGGCCGATCTCAATATACTTCTTCAAAAACTGCTTCCGCCTCACATTATCTTTTGTGGCGGCTCGTCTTAGGACAGTAATGTCATTGCTAGCCTCCCGAGGGGTCCTGGTCCTCTGGCCAGCAATCTTGAGACCAGTACCGATGCTAACAAAGAGAGCGGGGATTGTACCGTGAAGATTATGTATCTCACGAATAGCTAGTAATGATGGGTTATTAGCCACCATACCTCCATCGAGAAACTTCTTGCCCCGGATCTTTATTGACTCAAAATACCTCGGTGCAGCCGTTGTTGCACGAGCAACCTCCCAAATCGCAGTCGTGTCTGCCGGCCCCGCGTTGGAAGGTTTCCAGCAGTTCGAGTCATTCGATTTGGGAGTAAAATTGTTGTCATAACTTCGCCAGACGTACTGTTTGCTGACACCTCCTTCTTTGTTAATAGCCCAAGAAACGGCAATACTATAGAATGAGTCATCAGTATTTCTCACAAACGCAGAGCGGATGTGGAGCTTACGTTCTAGTCCGATCTTCTCTATACTTTAGAGGCTCAGTATCTGCCTCACTTGGGAAGCATTCTCGTTCTCGCTGCAGACATCGATAGATGATTAGTTGGAATGCCTCGCGAGTTTTGCGACAAGAGAACTTTGCCCGAGGATACCAAAGAATTGAGCGCTCGTGAAACCATCTGGGCTTCCCGAACACTGCATTCCCAAAGTCCTTGTACGCGTCTAGCGCTTGATCAACTGACATACGTAATCTCCCCAGCATGATGCTACTCAGGCTGTTGTAATGGTAAGTTATTGACGTTGGGTAGATTAAAGGAAGGTAACTTACCCGCCCGTTGAGGTTCCTGCAACATAATCGAAATAGTGGCAGGGAAGGTATTCATCAACACGCTCCAAATTTGTGTTGACTTCATTTGAGCCATTCTCCGGCGTTCTCATCCAAGGATAGAAGCTGCTACTGGTAGCTCTGTAGTCTGGGTGTTGCAACTCTAGTGTCCGTATCCGAGTCATGATTCTTTTGAGAATCAGCAGACTGGCGTAACCTCGTACGCCACCTCCATCTAGGTGCGAAAGTTAGTATGAGGCTAGGCAAATACTGAAGGCAGACACTACCAAATGTTAGGATTGTCTTTTCGGCCCACGGACCCTCCTCATCGGGGATGTGCTCGGGTCCCCGTATAGGAAAGACATGATTGGCTTCGGTGCTACTCGAACCACGAGCTTGCGGTTCGGGAGTATGAGAATTATCCGAGATGGGAGTGGCCATAATACGTCAAATATTGTCTTGAATTTCAAGTGGTTTGTACAATGGTGCTTATTGAACGACGGAAGAAAGAACCTGCGGCCCTTCTTCAATCCATGGTCGCATTTTATGCCTCGCCAGACGAGGCTCTGCAAACGCATCGCCTCGGGCGGTAAGTGGTGTGCCAGGGAACCTGTTGCAGTAACCACTCACCCTGTGCGACTGTGATAAACGCCATGATTTCAAAAAATGATAGCAACCTGTCCGTTTGTGGTGGGTTGGCGGAACCTGGAGACGCCACAGCCTGATAATCTATATCGGCTTGTACTAGAACGCCTCTAGCAGTTCTTTAGTCAGGGACGAGGGACTTGACGATATTATAGAGGCTTAACCTTGTATGTATATATTATTAATGAATGAAATGAACCGTGAAGAGAGTGAACCTTTGTAATAAGCATCCGTCAAAAGAGTCCTGGAGAATGAGATTGTTAGGCAGACCTAGCCGCTGGATTACGCCTCTGTAACAATATGCGCGGGGTCAATAGATGGCTTGAAATATTGACTGCTGTGTGACCAAACCTCTGCCAATAATCATACGCAGCCCCCATGAAAATTCTGCAGTCATGTATCTTTGCTGCTATTGGGCTGGTGTTATTATTTTCTGCGCATTTGTGAGCCACTTTTCAGCTCCAGTCGAGTCCAATATGGCTAAATGGGATGGCGGGAATAATGACTTGTGACTGCATTTTCCTGGTGGATGGCTCTCATGTCCTGATGAGGGATGGCAACCTCAAGCCCGTCATCATGCATGTACTCGTGCTGGAAGTGGAATATTGGCACAGCTGACCATAACTCTCACCTGCTGACATGCATTAATCCGATGAACTGGTATCATCAACGATCAACCCCTGTATTTACTAATTGTCCGACTCCCCGATACATGTCTAAAGAACAAGAATTGTCCGGAAATACCCAAAGTGGCGCACCCAAGTCTAATAACAATTTGACCAAGAATATTGGAAATGATCACATCCACCTTCGTAATCATCACATCATTCCACAGAATCAAAGCTGACCATCTTCATACATTCACAACGTAGAGCTGAGGTCCCTCCCCTAGCAATCTATGCAGGTTGTACCGAACTCCCATACTCCAGAGGTTGACCTCGGCAATGAGCTCTCCTTTGGCTTCGTTCGATCGCGAAATGTAGATGGGTACGTTATTCTTCAATCTAGGAATCTCAACGGTGAAGTAGTCCTTCCCTGTCACGGCTGTTAGTTGGTACTCCGTTACGGTAGGGTGATCTCCCTACCCTCAACGTCGGCTTTGTCAAGCGGTCGGAGCTGGTCAGACTTCATGTCAAGCACCGCGACGGGGTTTCCATGGTAGCCCATACCAGCTGCTCTCGGTCGAAGCGAAGAAATAGGTTTGGATATTTTGGAGCGAGAGGACATGGCAATTGGCACGTTTCGTTGCTTGCTTGCTTGTTCTTTATCGTTAATGTCACTCTCTAGAGCCCGGTTCATGAGGAAAGCGGGGGAAGCGGTATAGAAATAGGAGTGTTCATTGATGCACACCATTCCTTCAAACCGAGACAGTGGCGTGTTTGGTAGGCTGTAGGTTACCGTCGATGTGGTCGACAAACAGTCAACAGCACTCTCCAATTCGCGAAATGGCCACCGCTCAACTGACCGATTCTAGAATTTGCATTTTGCCGCCTGGTGAGTGCAATTTCATCACAAACCCGAGTCAGATTGATTGGCGGCTACCGCGTGACCCAGTTGAGGCAGACTTGTGTAACGGCCCTCTGGTCTCTAATTTGCCAGAGATAGGAAATCTGCCTTGCAGAATGTCATCCGTCCGCTTTCGGAACCCCGTCGGGTTCAGCCGCACGCACCCCTCCCTTGGCCCTTGGCAGGTTTACTCGTAAGGTTGCTTACTTGGCGTATGTCCATTGCCAGGAATTTCTCACATATGGCTGAGGCCCTCTGTATTGCTGACCTGTTCAACTGTGACAGCGCCACGAATTCCAAAATGAAGAATTTCGCCCTCTCTATCTGGAAAAACCAGAACCTCCAAGTGGTGTTGTCATTTCGGCTGTGGAATGATTCAGACTTGTATACCGAATATTTGCGCCACGTTCTTGCCCAGTTATCGATTGGCATTTTGTCAATGGGAGTCGAGTGATTCATAGTCATCCGATGGACAGCAAACAGCAAGTTCAGATCTAAGGCTGGCTCAAGCTTTTAGGAGTCATAGTAGCAAGAACTCAGTGACAAATTCGAATGACAAACGCATTGGAGTCCAAGCCTGGGGATTATATCAATATGCGCAAGGCCTGACGGCTCCAGCCTTTAATTGGATCAGTACAGCGGGGACCCCGAATTTGACAAACGAGGCCTCAAAAAGGTGTCATGGTATCGCACATGGAATCACATGCATTAGAGGTAAAACGTTGCTTTGAAGAGTAATTGTTATTGGAGATATAAGCATTAACACTAGTAAATATTATGAATAAGTGAGCCAACCGTGCCAAGCATTCCTCATGCGCTCCGCCCTATCCACAGTCAAGTAAGCAGAGTTAGCAAGTCTCTGCTGCAGCTCCTTGAACTTGGCAGTAGGCGCCCCCTTCTCGAATAACATATCCAACTCAAGATATGAAAGACCCTTGGTCTCTGGAAGACGGAAATAACAGTACACAAGACAAAGGAGAGCTGTACCAGCGTAAATAAAGCAAGACTTGCCCTGCATGTTCCAAGCGGTAGGGTTGAGCATCTGAGGGACGATAATATTGTTGACAATCATAAAGATGTTGTAGACAACACGCGCCAAGGCGATGGTCTTGACGCGAAGTCTAGTGGAGGGAATCTCGGCAACGATGACGTAGCATGTTGGGCCGATGCTGAGATTGTAGAGGAAGGTTGTTGTGATGAGGATAGCTCCGAGAGACCAGTTCAGACCCTTCTGGCCACCAAGAACAACGGAGAGGATACCACCGAGGGTAAGCATGAATACCGCTGCAGCAAGGCCAGCGATGTACAGCTTGCGACGACCGATATGGGACAGAAGGAACCAAGAGATCATGCCTCCAACCAAAGCCATACCATACATGCCAGTGGACAGGCTGAAGGATTTTGAGGAGTCAAAGCCGGCTTGCTCGAGGAAGTAAGGGGCATAACCAGTCAAAATCCAACCGCAGAGGGCCTGGACTGACCAAACCATGCAGCAAATTTCAGTACGTCGAAGGTTAGCACCCTTGAACAGGTCTAGATAGCTAGAGCCACCATAGTTGAGCTTCCGTTCAATACGGTTAGTATGCTCCATAACAGCAATGGTGTCGTCAATATCAAGCTGAGATTGCTTAGTCAAGCGCTGAAGAGCATGGCGCGCTTCGACCTTTCTCTCACGACGGATGAGCCACCATGGACTCTCAGGCGCAAAGGTGATGCCGATGAGTAGAGGGATGGCGAAGGCCCATTGAAGAGCGAAAGGAATACGGTAAGACCACTCTGAGTTGTTGTGGACCAGGGACTTGAGAATACCAGTACCGAGAAGTTGACCAATAACCCAGCACATGTTGGTCATGCTGAGAAGACAAGCACGGATGGCTGAGGGGACAACTTCGGCGGCGTAGGTAGCCGCGAGTGTTTGGATGACACCCCATGAGATACCTGAGTGATGATTAGTATGAGCGATAAGGTGGGTCATCATTGAAAGGTGAGATGAATGTGAGATGAAGATGAGATGTGAGTGAACAGGTAAAACATACCACAAAGAGCCTGAGAAGCCACCAAGACGGCAATATTGTGAGCAAAGAAAGCCGGAAAGACAGCAAAACACATCCAAGCAAGACTGATCAACATCATCTTCTTATAGCCAATGCGATACGTCACCCAACCATGAAGCAGGAGACCAAGGACCTCACACGCAATAGCTGAGACCTGAAGAGCCGTCTGCCATAACGGCGAGATCTCATAAATGGATCCATTCACAGTGTGAAACTCCTCTCCATATCGTCGTCGAAACGCAGGAAATGCGACAAATCCAGCGACAAGACTCTTATCGTATCCCTCCATAACAACAGTAAGGAAGAGCAAAAGGGACCAGAAAATAGCTTTGGGGAATTGCTTGCAGCATCCCAAGATGGTCATTTCCTTCTCATTGTTCAGCGCACGGCGGACCTTCTCGCCCGTATCGTCGGAGCTGTGCGACCCGCGAGGAAGCCATAATACCTCGATGGCATTTTTATTGGGATGGTTATCTGGGAGGTCAAACGTTGGGTCTGGAATGGGCGTGGTGTTGTGGTGGTTTGGATCGTGGACCTTTGTCTCGATCTCTGTGACGCGGAGGATGCCGGACTTTGCTTGGACGGGCAGCAGGACTATCTCGTCCTTGCTGCTACCATTGTCCGAGGCTGCTTTGCCAGAGCCGAACATGGTGGTTTTTGAAAGACAAGATGATTCAGGAAAAAGGAATGGATGCCTTTCGGCGGAGTCATGGGAAAGGGATCGGCGTTAATGAGCCATGTGTCAGACCTGGCTGGTCCTGGGGTTACATCCTGCATTCTGCAACGAACGGGCTGACATATATAGGATCGGCGGTCGTTACCCCTCGGTTGGGTATTTCGTTATACTGGCCTCGACTCTACTCGACTGGGGAAGTAAATTGACCCATGCACCCCAGGTTCTGTAGCTTGGAGTTGTTCGGCCTTTCTCTCGGCGTGGCACATTTTGCCAATGGCGGAGGTGGGTACTCAAATACTGGAGAAGTCGGACGACGAGGACTGCGCTAGCTGGGCATTTGCCCTATTGGGCCTTAACGCCCGATTATTGCGGGTGAGCGTTGAAAATCAGAAAAAAAGACAAAAAAACATTGACGGTTGCAGTTCCACGTGGTATTCCAGAAGCTTTGACAGCGATGATCTTCATGATGCGGCTCAAGATGGAGGCCGTTTGAAAATCGATTAAAATGCCGATCTGGGATGGGGGCTAGGACAGGAACAGGAACTACACGTGGTTTGTCTTACCCAGAAACACCTGTTCTCAGGTAAAATTACAAGGGATCCTGGGTAAAAGCAGCCCAAGCCGTTGGCCATTGTGCCAAATAGTCATCATCCTTCGCGTCTTGATAGTGAGACTAGGACATTCTAGTGGCTTGGGGACCTACTCTTTCCGGACGCTTGTGTGTCATTCAGAGCAATTCTTTAGGTAACTAGGGCCAAGGCAACATAGAGCCTCATTAGACGGGCGTGCCTTGGTAGGGGAATAATCTCCAGACTTTAGTTTGCGTCGCGAGTTTTTCTCGTACAATACCTAACGCCCGCGTCTCACCATCAGAACCAAGCGAAGCGTGGCCGATTTTAGCCGGATCCACTCTTCTCCACTCTTCTCCATGGGGAACGCGTGCGGGGATTGGCTCGGAAGGAAGGAAGTTCTTCTAGCGCAGGGGCCTTATTACGTATTGGGATTTTGTGGCTTTCGAATTGATTTCTTATGTCTCCTGGGGAACAACAGCTCCGAGGGACCGTTGAGCCAAGAGAATAAGACTTACTCGTGTCTTCGCGACTCTGACCGGAACAAGATTTAGTAGAATGAATAGTTCAGGTGCTAGACGGAGGATGTGCACCTTGAATCGTAAGGCTGAGCATTTCCGTTTGATTTTCATTCCTTTCTTTTTTCATTACCCCTTTCACTTCCTTGTGCACCGTACAGTACCCCTGCGTCTTGTCAAGTCATGCACACTCCAGCTGATGGACTAAGCTCAATCTGACAGGTAAGCCAGGGGTAAAAGCTTGCACCTTATCCTACCTGCTTCATCCGAGGTTAGACGACATCTGATTCCCACCATATCCACAGCCCCCTTTTAAACAATTCATCTTCCCCGAGTCTAGAATGCCTCTGGTGTCCAATATTCTCCGGCCTAGCTTTCAGCTTTAGTTCTCGTGATACAGCGTCAAAGCACGAGTAGTCGATTACTGGGTATTTTGGTTAAAAACATGCCAAATCGAGTTACGCCTCCGTGCTGATGATTAGTCTTGTCAATTTTTGTTATCTAAGCAGTGATCTGACATCAATTCACGACGGGCGAGCTAACCGTCAGCAGGGTATGTTGCCGCCAGGGACTGACGATCCTCGGATTCCCTCGGCTCCGTTGGGAAAAGACCCGCAATATGTCATGCATAGACTGAATCACGATGGTCTCATGTGATTCTCACCAAAAGCCGAGCGCAATTGATTACTTAAGACTTTCCACGTCAGGGCATGGTCCTGGTACTTGGATAGAAAAAGCCAGTCATGGCCATGGCCATGGAGACGATGTTTAGTCAACAACGACTTGATGTCATTGCGAAGAGATGTGCCAACCTACCTTTCTTTGCCATACTTGTCGTGGATTGGATGTCCTGATTAATCCTGCTGCATGCACGTCGGGCGCTGTGGTAGTTACTTAGTGCTGGTCGCATTTTCTGGACATGGACTTGAAGCATTTTAGGTTTGGCTACTGCAGGTTCCCTTTCTGCGATTGGCGATGTGATGTGATGAGACGTGCAACGGCGTGACAGATGGCATCCTTCGGGGCGCCTCTCGGTGCGACAACCAGCCTGGCGCCTTCTTGTTCTTCTGGTTTATTTGGCTTGCGACTAGCATCAATGGGTGGTGCACTCAAGACGTACTACCCTGTACTGTTGGTAATATCCTCTTTTTGTTCTAATTGGTGATTTCCGAAGTGTTACATCTTCAAAAGCAATTATACAGAATGAAACCTTTTACACGAATGACATTTATAAGCTTGGGTGTATTTAACCAAACTTTAATTGCGGTTCCGCTCATAGCTCCCGTCAGGATTGCCATTGTTTGGATAGCTTCAAGTCACGACTAGTAAGCCAGTCAATATATCAGTCAACAGGCAAAACATTGTCGCATCGCGAGCATTGTATGGTGCTGTCATCAGGGGTCATTTGAGATCTTCTAACAATTCGAAACTTGAAACAACTTTATCGCTCACTGCGATATCTAATTTAGATAATTTATGCTTTATAGCCCTCTAAGGTTTGATGACTCGCGTTGCAACGCGCTGTCTCGATTGCCCATATATCAAAAAAGCAAATGCGAGCTAGAATACTACCCCGGATGCCCCGGACTTCTTCTCCTCATTTCCCTTTTAATTAGAATCACCGGGCAAAATGACATGGGCTAGTGTTATCGCCGTATTCGGGCCTTCTAAGTTGTATTGAGGGGAAATAGAGTTGGTGATGGACTGGGGCTGGCTAACGCGGCAGATGCATCTCAGAATGAGGAGGCGGGGAACTAGCGAATCTGGGGTTGATGCGATTGGGAAAACAAAAAAAAAAAAAAGTTTTGGCGTTGATGATGGTGGTGAAATGAATCAGGATGATGATCGAGGGAAGAAGAGTGACGGGATTGGGATAGAGCATGCTAAGACAACGCGTGACGCCGTAACTAACTGTTGGAAAAGATAAGACGATAAGGAAAACGCGTTATCGATAACATGACTGACGACCATCTCGCCTCCCATGATATTTGCCAGTGATGTTGTACGTGCTTGAGATGGGCCACTGAATTTAGCGACGCATGATACTGGCTCGCTTCTAAAGGATCAGCTGGGCTGTTCCAAGTTGCAATTGAGCGCAAGGAGATAAGTTGTGTGATGAGTAATAAAACTGCATGTATTGCGCAACACAAAAGTCGTGAAAGGCAATCGTATGTTTTGATTATTAATATGAGGACGAGTGAATCAACCTAACCACTGAAAATCGTCACAGCTTTGCGCTTTGCTCTCAACATCGTGAGTATCTGGAACACTATCATGTCCATCACGAGCTTCTCTCGTGTGAGTCTATCGTAGACTGGACTGATTGCGTTCTGAGAAAGTCTATCACTGGGCCTTCTTGGCTACTATATAAATCTCTCCATAAATCATGGGTACTCTAAACCAAACCAAAAAAGCGAACCTTAACTTCCGATATAGACTATGAATTATAATTACAGACCAACTGCACCGGCTTACAGTCCCCCGGAAGAGGCCCCAACTTCCCAAGGTGGACCTAGAGGAGACTTTGCCTGGTCCCCAAAGCCGGGAGCAAAAAAACCATTTGAAAATACTTACACGCAGCCTCAGCTTCCGGAACCGATAGACCCTCAACTATACCAGCCCTACTACCCTCAGCCTGTTGGAGATACTGATTTCAATCCATTCGCACAGCGCGACGCTAGCATGGGCCTTGATGAACGCTTTGCTCTCCGTGATGCTCGCAGTGATCCATTTTTTGGGCATCCATTTGCGGATCCAGGAAGTCCATTCCGCACCGAAAGGGACGACGCAGGCTTCCCCGACTACAATCCGGCATTTGAGTATCCACCGTCCGGCTCCGGCGATCGTAACGACCAACCAAGCTACACTCCCGACTATCGATCACAGCCATTTGGAGTACAGTCGCCGTATAGCAAGCTATTTCAAGGAGCTGAGTCATTTGGCACCAGTTATCCTGCTAATGAAAACTATAGTTCAGAATACAGCAATGATGCCGTGTCTCCTGGCCCGGTCAAGCAATTTCGAACATACGAACGCAGAAGAAACCTACCTCTGCAAGTATATTGCATCAACTGCAGAACTTCTCTGCCGAAGTTTGGAATACGATGTCAAGTTTGCGAACAGCGCCGACAGAGCGGCATTGCAAACAGTCACGAACTTCGATATTGCATGATATGCAAGGATCCTGCAGATGTACCTGACGCCATAATGTGTTTGCGTCACCTCGGCGACCGAAAGTCTTTCACATTCGAGGAAAAGCAGACACTGGTTGAAAGTCACGTATGTAACGAGTGTCACAGACGAGAAACTGCTGCCACTTCCCTGAGATGCGAAAGGTGCAAGGCAGCAACGAATGAAAGAACTGCGCGCTATAAACGTGAGTATCGAGAGCAAGGGCTATGTCAGTGTGGAAAAGAGCTTGCTCCCAATCGTAGTCGATGCCAGCGTTGCGCAGATACCTTTTCGGACTGGAGAACGTGGACTGGACGGCGCCCTGGGTAGATCTAGCATAGTTTGAGTAGTTTAGGAATAAAGTCCCAGGTCGAAGAATTTGCATTTAACTCATCAGAATCCTCTTAAGCTTGAGGAAAGACAATACAGTTATGTAATAGCAAAAATCTAGGCTGCAATGCCTGGCAATTACGCTAATCTCAAAGCGCGAGAGTACATGTTATTAGGACTCAATCCACAGATAGGAGGGGACCTCTGCGATACAAAAATTGAGTAGGTGCCATAATTCTTGACCATGAACCCCAGTAGCAAGATCCAAAGGTGTCAACCGGCAGGAAGACAAGCCTCTTTGGAAGATCGAAAACGTCGTTGAGGCACAGAATGAGCGTTGTAAGGATTCAAGCAGTTTATCACCGGTAAAAGGCTACGTTTCCACTGTATGTAAGTTTGGCTATTCGCATCCGATAACAAACAAAGGATTCTAATCACTCTCTAGCAGTCAACTTTGATGCTTCCTTTCTGGTTGAAAATGAAATCAGAGACACGGAAAGCCGAGCATGGAAAGGCCAGTAACTGCGGTTCATGTTCTGAGGTCAGTGAGACAGAGAACTTCGGTGGGTTAGTCACTAAAAAATGCCCCCGAGTCTGACTTTATCACCGCTGGCTGTGTCAATTTTAGTGGTGAGGGCAGTTGAACGTCTTGAACATATATAACCGTGCGTGCCATGGCCAGAATTGAGTTGAACAAGCCAGAAATACCAAGCACTAAAACTACATCATTCACACAGCAACTACTAAGCAATCATCAACATACCCGTGAACTACAATCATGTCGAATAGCAACCGCGACGATGCTGAAAGGTCATGGCAGAGACAGGCTAATTCTGCTCTTCAGGCCCAGACTGCCCGGAGGGGCCCAGCAAGTTGATGATCGGAGCCGAGATGAAGGTCTTCCTCCTCAGTCCTATGCTCAGTGGTGGATCGCAGCAGCACTTGGACGCAGTGGCTACACCTCCCTTAAGTGACATCGCAAAACATGCAGCTGCAGGCTGGGGTCCCGTTCGACCGTGTTGCCTTGGTGGGAACCGATGCTTAGTCTGCGCCTCAGCCAGGCCAGACCTCTCGACTGCAAACATTAATAATTATCCTACACGCCAAGTCGGTAACACTCCAATTGGAAACCATAGAATTGGGTGGGCAACGCCTAGCTTTGAACCTTCCGCCGCCTCCAGAGGGACTACGTCCAGGCGAACTACCTCAAGGAGTCTCAAGACCGATTCGTCGGTCTGAGGATCCAAACGCTCGTGGATCTCAGCAACATCCAGAGAAACCTCTTGATCGGGAAAGGCGCAGGGAGCGAGGCATGCAGAGGAAGCAGGAAAGGAGGTAGTTTGAAAAGCCCCTTCTGGCCGGAGCGAAGTGCAGTTGGTACATGCAGCGGTGGCACCAAGTAGGTCTACTAACCAGCATTGGTGAGGATAAAATCTTAAAGACAGAAGCCCGGCTTAAGACAGGAGATTTGGGTTGGAGGCAATACAATGGTTTAGTGGCTTGCAGATGAGATATACCCATAGCACAGGTTAATACAATATAATACTTCAATGCTTGACCAAAAGCATGTCTTCACCCAGCATAAGTTTAGACTTAACTCCTTATATTGTAATCACAGTATCAAGATCTAAAGTTGCCCAATAGCAGGAAGATAACCTTGTTTATTATGAAGATTATTAAATCTAATAAAAATACAGAATAAGAGTGATGAAGATCTAATGAGCTCTTAACTGAGGTAAGGATACAATTCACAGCGTAGAAGCTTATTGGAAAACCTCTCTACTACTATCGCCTATAGAGTTCAGATATGGATTAAATTATCCGCCATCTTTGGCTCTTTATGCAATCAGAACAATCCCAACAACCCTTATCACTCCAGCTCAACTTGGTGTTACCAAACTGCTGCCACTGTATACCCGAAAGCTGCCAACCTCCAATAGCGCATTTACCATACTCTTCAGACCAACCCGACGCCTGACAGTCAGGGTTCGCATTACAAAGAGCCGCACACCGCGCCTCAGAGTCCTGATTGGGGAACTTGGTGGGTACGTCATCCCATTGCCATGGGAAATATCCCTCGTGCTGACAGACTAGACCACTGGGGGGGCTCTGCTTGATCTCGCAAACAGCTTCCTCGCTTGTAATGCTAGGAGCACAAGTTGCCTGGGGAAGTGAGGTGATGAGCGACGCGGAGTATGCATCTCGGTCCTGGTCATGGCAGAAGCACTTGAAGCAACTTTGCTCATTCCAATTCAGAGTGCCGTCGCCATTGCCGGGCGTGAAGGAGGAGCTGAAGATGGAGGTACTAGAGAAGACACATTTGCTGAGGTTCTGATCCCATGCAGAGGCTTTGCAGCGATCGGAAATCTGGTTGCAAATAGCTTCGCAGTTTTGGTAAACGAATTCCTGCCAAGGGTATTCTCCGTCTCTGAGTGTAAAGGTCTTCTTGAAGGCTCCAGATTTACTACAATCAGAGTAATTATAGTCATTCTGATCAAAAGTACATCCATCGGAGAGTGCGAGTGTGCATGCGGGCATGGAAGACTCGGTGGTGGTGGGGACATAAGAAGAGATGAAGGTTGTAGGAGGCTCAGTTCGGGTTGGAGTTATTGTCGCATGTTCGGCAGTGGACTCAGTAGAGGTGAAAGACTGGCTCGTGGTATCCTCTTGAACGGAGCAATCGGTGGAGCAGGACCAGCAGCCCTGAGAACTCCATGGAAGAATGTAAGCAGATGGGTTCTGATCCTGAGCCTCCTGGTACACGCTGTTTGTAATGACAGTGTTGGTAAAGAGGCATCTCCTTCGCGCATAATCGTATGTCGAGGCAGCGCAACCATCAAGTTGAGAACAGATAGTCGCGCACTGTTCCGAAGTTGTCTGCATAGTAGCCTTGTCAAAGTCGTTGTTGGCATATGGCTCGAGATCACCAGTGCGAAGGTTGCCGATCTTCTCGCAGACAAGGTCCGAAGATGGCGAGCTTCGAAGATGACACTTGGGACACAGTGTCGGGGTAGAGGGGGGAGCAGAAGTAGTCTCAACAGCTTTAATGGTGGTTGATGGAATAGAGGTTGTAGTTGGCTCCAGGTCAGAAACTGTTGTCTCAACATCCGCTGGGTTCTTGATATCACAATCGTGACACTCAAAGCAATCAAAGTCATTCCACATGAGAGAGTTTGGAGCATTTATAGTGATGCCAGTGATACCTAATCTGTTGCTCAGGAACCAACAGTTAGTCTCCGAGTCGATTCCACCAAAAGTGTTCAATGCAAAGGCCTGGCAAGAAGGACCTTCCTGTTTACACAGCAAAGCACAGTCAGCGATGGAGTTTTGTCGAGGATTAGACGATATAGTGCGGCCCCAAGTGCCTGATTTCGCTTTGCCAAAGGCCCAGCAGGCTCGCGGGGCGGTAGGTCGATCATTGTCATCCCCGATTGTAACCCCTGGCAAAGAGACTGACTGGGTAACTTGTGGCTGGACGGGGGTGCAGTATCCAGGTGGAGGTGCACCGGCGGGACAGACGCGAGAGCCAGATGGGAGAGAGCTTGAAGTTGGGATGGTGAAGTCACCTGAGGTCGTAGGGTTCAAGGTGAGGGTAGGAGGATCCCTGGTTGGGACGGTGAACTCATTTGCGGTGGTCGGGTCGAAAGTGACAGTTGTCATACCATTCTCCGATACTGTTGATGGGTTCAAGGTCGGAACAGTGAAGACATTGCTTGTAGTCGGGTCAAAAGTAACGGTCTTGATACCGCTCTTCGACTCTGTTGGAGCATCACGGGTAACAGGCTCAGAGGCGGTTGAGATTGTATGTTCAGTCTCCGAAGTGAGGATGGAAGTTCCACTGAGCGGCTCAGTTTGTGTGGAGGGCTCGTTGGATGTTGGTACGTTAGACGTCTGAACGCTGGATGTTGGTGCCTTGGATGTGGTTTCAACCAGCGAGGCACTTATAGTAGACGTAGTCACACTGCCATCATCACCAAAGTCAATCGCGACATCGTTGATCGTCTCAGGAGTAACCTGATTAGACATGAAGATTGAATCGACGTAGATGGCTGCGATTCCACCAATCGGACAATTAACCGCCACTGAGAAAGCGCCCTGAGTGTTGGGAACATCGGTCTGCGTAAGAACGGTATTCCAGTCGATAGCTGTGCCAATGCTAAGAATTGTCGAGGTGTAGAATTGATGACCGCCGATGGAAGCGCTGAGCGTGCAAACGTTGATGCTGCTGGCAGTAATCACAGCATAAAAGAAGCGAACAGTGTACTTCTTCTTGGTGTCAAGGTCGGCAACCTGTTGTGAGATGCTGACGATGTTTCCAATGGCTCGCTTACGCGCTGGAGGGTTGTTGCTCGCCGACATCTTGACGCAGCCCTTGTCTTTGCTGCCATCGCCGGTATAGCCTTCGTCGGTAACAATTTCGGCTTGGCCTTCGATGGTGTAGCCAGGAACACTGTCTGGATTGTTAGGGTCTTTGACAGCAAAATTTCCATTGCTGATCTCATTCTTGACAACGAGGGGTCCCTTTGTTTCCGATGTAGCCGGGGCAGCTGTCGTTGTCGTAACTGACACATGGCTATTCGTGGCATGAGGCTTGCATGGCCCGCCCAGGGCAACATTGAAGTTACCCAAGATGGCCAGGGCCGTCAAAGCGAGGGGGGAACGCATAACGAGTGTGGTAGCCAAAAAGGCGATGAGAAGCTTGACAAAGGAAAGAAGGAAATTCCTTTACCGCAATGTATTTATGAAGAGATTGGTGGCTTCAGCCATGCCCCTAATCTCGCAGAAATTCTTAATATTTCTACGCTACATTGAAACTATTTACTCGAAGTCAGCGGGTCCGCCAAATCGATACGGGCTTCAGCTAGAGACTAGTAATTAACCCCTGTTTTGCAAAGTTCTGTCAAAGCCCAGAAGCCAATAGCGGCACATAGCGCCACGCACTATCGATTTTCTTTTTCGTTAAGCTTGTCGCAAAGTCAAACCATCGCGCCGCGTTCTGGACCTGATATTACAGTGTTTTCTCTTCGTCAAATGCGGTTTTATCTCAAATGGCTTTTTGGAAGAGCAAATAAGGTTTTTCTTAATATGTAGAATCAAAATAGAGTTGTCCGACTAACGATGTAAATATATGTGCTTTTGCAGCTAATATCTGTACCTAAAACCTCTCTTCAAGCAGCATAACGAAGAAATTGGATCTCTATATCGAAACCAAATTTCACGTTTACACGCATCGTAATCTGTACGTGAGGCCATTGGCGCATACATTCAGATTCACCAAGGCGGTTGTGTGAAACTATGTGTTGGTGCATCTTGAATTGAATCTCTTTATCACAGAGTGATTCCCCCATATATATCCCTCTCGAAGGTCCCTCCCCCCTCTCAAAAATTCAAACATATTGAAGAAATCAACGCTTGGCACTATCCTTCGTAAAACATTAGAACAACTTAGCTTCCTCTTTCTATCATATCTAGATGGATTATCGCTGGAGACCTGACGGATCAGATTGCAGTGGCAACGTAAATCGCTACAGCCCAACAGCCCCGCTCAATGAATATGGTAACAGATCGCCTGAGTGGGAAGTTTAGATCAGCCAGTTTCTCCCCGAAGTCCATGTCCGCCTATTGTTCATGCGCCACGGAACTATGTAATGTCCCTTTTGAACAGCCCTAGCCACCATTCTAGACCAGGGTTACCATATGACCCGGTCCGTCATTCTATTAACTTTGATAACCCAGGTTCACGGTTTGATCCTCAAAGCTCTCGAGGACGTCCAACTGCCGATTATAGCTATGATAGAACAGAATATCCAAACCTTTCCAACGATCCGTATAGGCGACAGCCGCTAGGAAAAACTGACCGGGCTTACGAATCGTTAGAATATAGACAGCCTTATCCTATGCGAAGCTACGATAATCCCAGATCCCCTGCCATTGCTGGTCCCTCTACTTACGGCCCGAAAACCACAAGGTCTCACATATATGGCTCTTCAACTGATTGGCCCGGCAACAGTTCAAGACATATAGAGCGGAACCCAGATGAGTCCGTGTCCACGTCCATAGGTGCTGAGAGCCTTGTAGGCCGCGGACCAAGAACCACCGCCGAAAGAGATGATTATGCCGCACGTGGTATTTGCACTAGATGCGGCATCAGGCCCACTCGATGTTTCGCGCTCTGTGAAGAATGCAGAGCGAGGGCTCGTGGGTATACAACCGTCCGCCGAGAGAGAGCAAGGGAGGAAGGTACCTGTTCTACCTGCTATAGGAATCCTGCTATGTTTCATGGTGGTAGATGCTATGAATGTATACAAAGATCTCGGCAACGAGGTAGAATACCGCAAAATCGCTAATATCAATTGCTTGGGGCCAAATAACTTTTATGGTAGTGGTATGCGGGCGAGCATGCACGGGAAGCCTCTAAGATAGTCTTTATAGTACATTGGTTAAATAAATCCAATCAATGAATGAGAGAAAACTCAGTTTCCACTTCAAATATTGTCTGATCGAGCGACCAAGTGCATTATGTTGGTATTTATACATACATGATTCTAGAATTTCCTTCCAGGCTGTCTATCCCTACGCATCATGACATATGTCAAACCATGGCAGGCTTCTGTCAAATAGATTCAGGGATTTAGTGAAGAGCAACTGCACCAATAATACAGGTTTTTAATGGTTAGAGTTGCCCTATTTCTATTTAGCTGCAGATCCAGATTGGCTGTCCTGCTTATTCTCACGACGAATTTGGGTATGGTGTTGTAGGGCGCTGTTGACACCTTAACATTACATATAAGCATCGCATCGATTGAAGGTAATGAGTCACTGCCGAGGAAGATAAAGAGTGTAGGCGGATAAGGTACAAGTTTAACTGACGCTGTATGTGGCAAAGAACATAATTACCCTGCTTGATTAGCTTAGTCACTAGTCAACCATGATCCCTTAGTATATGAGGCGACCGGCACCTCCTCTTCGTATGACCGAAATCAAGGCTCTTTCAACCCTCTCCTATATGCATCTCTGCTGTGCGTGTGACAGTATGGCTGGAGAAATCGGGGTCCGGTGAGAATCAGATTATGCCTACCATCTTTCAACGCCTTTCATCAAAGTCATCAACATAGCTCTGATGAAAATATACTTCCTACCGGCTTGCTTGGAGTCATCTCAATATGGTGACTATTAGATTGTTTATTCGGGTTCCTTTCAAGAACAAATGATTACATGCTTTCTTTTATTGGCCTTCCTGACATTATTCCACTATAAAAGCAGTTCGGCCTGACAATACAGCGGACGGAGACTACAAGTTCCTTCAACAATTTAGCTACGGTATCAATTACGGACATGTCCACTTGCTATGTATCGGCTTGTGTCAAAAGTATCTCTAGCCGACCGGTGAGTATTTCTGCTTACCATGCAAATTGATGAACCAAGCAATCATATCATAGTTTTCTTCACGCTGTTTCACAGATGAAAAACCGGCAGCTGGCTACCCAGTATTCATAGTGAACGGGCTGCGCCATCATATAAAATTTAGTATAGTATTCGCAGGTGGGAAGGCGAGTCGGGCCGGCCTGCTAGCGGTGCTTGTGAGGCTGGACAGACATCTTGGAACTTTCGGTTCGGGATAATACTGCTAAATAATCTTCTTTTCTTGATACTTTTCTAAAGATCTAGATGAGAGTTGATATATAACTAGAGATAGTAGTTTCGGAAATTTCTACACCGTCTTGCCAAATACACTAGGGCCAGCAGTAAAATATGACGTCGGGTTTCCGCCTGTTGGCGAGAATGGATTACTCACTTCTTCTAACGTCTCCAATACCTCTCTGCGATTCTGACGCCAGAAGAATTGTACCCTGTCAGGAATCTTCCAGTTCTCAATCCCAACCGTCTTCACGTCTTCTAAAATGTCGTCCTCTTCACCCCCCCTTCTATCACCATCATCATCTACTGATTTGAGCTGTTGATCTTCATCTCTCTTCCAGTACTGATCTCCGTCGAGGTACTGGCTACGATATGTCTCCGTCTCTGCTTCGGGGTTTAGATGAAAATGCTCCAGTACGCCTTCGAGATCTGCCGCCCTCTTATTAGCTTTGTGCAGCGCCCTTTCATGCATGCTGTCTTTTGACCACTTGACCCGAACCTTTTCACCTGACTCCTTAGCCTGCTCAACTCCATTGGGTATAGGGATCCCTCCTGCTTCTAGTTGATGCCGTTCCTCCTCAGGCATCCAGGAGCGGTGAACGATGATCCAAACCTTGAAGTGCTGTTCACTCGGCTTTAAGAGGTAATCAAAAGAAAAGTCAAACGACTGGCGAATTGGTCGGTAGTGATCGATCCAATTAAAGGCGGCGTATTTGAAGAACGCTCGTGGCGGGTCACCACGGCACTCCTTGAGATAAGCTATAGCATCTTTGTTCGCCCATCGAGTTCTTCCTCCAGTCCTTTCGAAAGCAAAAAGCTCGATGTAGTCAGCGCAAATCTGGAGAAGATAACGGTTTGCATCCGCTAATTTTATCGAATGGCGCCAGCCCTGACGTGAAAGAGTGCCAATTGATACCTGCATGTCACCCGAGGTGTCCATTGATATTCTCGCCAAATGATCGCGGGATGATGTTCTGTAACCTCCTGCTTCCAAGAAAGGTGTTTCTGGAATTGTTGTGTTATAGCGGCCTAGTAGGAACTCCCGAGCTGTTTGATGGACCAGAAATACCTTTCGACCTCGAATTCTCAGAAAATGCCCGCATATTTGGCGCAGGTGATTAGAAAAGGGCTTCCGAAGAACATCCTTCAAGGCACTCAGGCTTGAAATCTTCGCCGAGCTATGTGAGCCGGCCATAGGAATATCAGACTCATCAAGTTTAGTATTGCGACCCCTCGTGGTCTGATGAGCCTCAATTTTCTTCTCCCTGGAGTGGCTTCCAAGCCCCCGAGTCCCAGGTTTGTTTGAAATTGAGCTTTCTCCTAGTTTCACTCGCTTTCCTAAGCTGTTTTCATCAAGTTTATACTTATTCAGTCTTTCCCTGGCTTGCGCATCGTCGCTGGTCTGGGGGAAATGATCTTGTCGTATCTCGATTGCAGCACACAGTTCCTTCAGTGTCAAGGGCCGCACAGCAGCAAGCACAAGCATCAATGCTTTCCGAGCTTTCAGCGGCAACGGCCTGCCGGACAGGAATCTTTCATATACATCGTCGAGGCTTGTTGTGTTTAGGATGGACTCGAGCTGAGCCATCGAGATACCATCGACTTCCGTATCCTCGACAAGCTTGATCACGAGGGAAATCCACAGAAAGGTAAAGTCAGCACCATTGATCAGCCTTTCTTCGAGACGCTGTAGCACGTCTGGGAAAAGGTCGGAATTTTCTCTTAGTTCGATAATTTTAGAACGAACAAATAAGGTTGTATCTTTCGCAATCGCCGCCGTCTCTTCTTCCGCAACGAGTCGCATTTTGTTATGAGGTTCCACTGCTGGCTCTTGGTGTGTATCCAAGGGGTCTTCTTTCCGTCGCAAGTGGAGTTTCTGCTGTATTAGATTATTCGGTCGGCTGAGAATAACCATTTTAAAGCAACACGCGGAGCTTCTTGAACCTTTAGTTGTCGACTGAGAATCAAAATAGGCGGCTACGGCCTTGATGAGTTGCTCGAGCGATTGTCTATCGCATTCATCAAGACCGTCCAGGACCCATACAGTATCTCTTGTTCTTGGGTCCTTCAGAATAGCCATAAGGATGGCTGACAGGGAGGAAAATTGGTTAAATAACCTAGTCGACATGCTAGTGTACTTCTCTACAACGTGTTCAATGACCTGACGTTGAGAGCAGCACAGCTGATGCAAGAGAGCAGACACGGCTTTCGAAGCGTTATCTTGATTCTCAAGCCCTTCTTTGAAGAAAAAGTGAAAGACATGCCTACGAGGATACAACTCTCTTTGGGAAAGCAAATGCTCAGCGAGAAACTTGGCGAGGACTGACTTGCCACAACCAGCATCAGCTGTAATCCAGAGGAGAGCCGGAGTTGGCAACGAGTCCCACTGGCGCCATTTCTCATGAGACAGAACCCATTCGCAGGTACCAGGTACAGGATCTTCCACCTGTGCTAGGTGGCCCTCATAGTTAGAATTCAATGCTCGCAAGCACTCAGCCTCCCGTCGAGTAAATGCTTGGTGTTCGTGAGGTGATTGTTGTTGCAGTTGATCCCCCGGCATTTTGGCGCCTTCATTTGAGCCACCAATCAATTCTTGAATGGCTGATATGGTGTTCTGATATCGTTGGTCGGATGGAGATGGGAACTTGCAGATATTGGAGTGATGGGCTGATGCAGCTATTGCAAGTTCATTTGGCCATCCCAGTATAGCAGAATCTTTTCTGACCACCTTTTTATGGCAATGGTCAGTTTTTTTCCTCTTAATACCATTCGGAGCTCATTACTTACTTCACAATGAAGGCTCTGCATTTGCTGTGTCTCGTAGAAGCTTCTGATGTTGAACCTCCCTCCTCTATGAACAAATGAATCAGAGATAGACTTGAGGAGTATTCCGTTGACTCTTAAGTCTCTGGGCAGTTTTGTGTTTGTTGAGTGGCCAAGCGTGCTCATCCGAACTAATGTAGTACCGATACCATCCCAGAAGGCAAGATCAGACCCACGATGGGGAGTAGCAAAGAACACAACTCCATGGATGTTATCTAGAATGCTAGAGTAATGGTAGTTTTGCTCGTGAGCATGGATAACTGCCTATGAGACAGGTCAGCACGATATTTAATCCGAGCTCTGCTCGAGTAGCGCGAGTACCTGTTTGAATACCAACCCGCCAAGACTGTGGCAGATGAAGATGAGAGGCCTGGACTGTTCTGCTGCGCTCCTCCTCCACGCTTTTAGGGCGGCAAGTAGCTCAGAGGAAAAGTCTCGAACATCCGAGATGGATCGGCTGAAGTACGTCCTTGAGTTGTAGCCGAACGTAAGAACTCTAGCAGCTGGGAAGTCTTTCTGAAGGCATTCTTTGTCCTCCAACCAATTTAATCCGGTAGTTTTGTCAATCCAAGTCTTGTCGCGGTGTCCGTTCAGCCCATGAATGGCTACTATATCGATACAATTGGGATTCTCATTTGACTGGGGAACCACTTCTCTGATGCCACAAGGAGATTGAGCCTCATCAGACGTGCCCGAGGTCTCCACAAGACCTATATTTCCGGTATTCGGCTGGCTTTCACTCTGTTGTGGACGTTGCTGCTTGTCCTTCAGGTCAACTGGTGCCGGTTCATTAGGCGCTTCCGCTCCGTTGGAAGACGCCCCCGTCACTTCGCTATTGCCATTCCCTTGCTTGGATAACAATCGGGAAAGTCGCTTTAGACGAAAATGCATGTTTACGTGGATTTTAAGTGTTTCCTACCACATACCATGCCGTTTCTTTAGCATTGTTCTTCGCAGGAGCGATTCAGCCTCACATCCTTGAACCTGATTGTTGCTTGCTGCACGCAGGACGCCTCGCACGTGATATCTGCACAGCCTGCTTATGCAGTGCATAGCCCCCAACGCCACATTCTGGCCGTGTATGATGCCAAGGGTGCAGCGTTGAAGCGAAAGAATTAATGTTTGGTTAATTGTCTAGAAGCGAAAGATATCCCGATTTTATTTCAATCTAGCAATTCACTATCTTAAAAGGAGGGAAGGCTTACTACAGAGGACACTTAACCGCGATGGACAAGTGCATGATGTTCCTAGATTAGTGTCTAGGATCCCTACCACTTCAACGGTACTTACTGCTCAGCTCAGACCAGGCTTAAGGGAGAGCCATATCAACTGTGAACCAACAAGACAACTCCCTGCTCTCTGTCAACCAAGATCATCCAATGGACCTCTCACCACCAGTCCTCATCTTTTTGAGTGAGAGAATATTTATTAAATACAACAGGGAACTGAGACGCGCAAGGAAATGACAAGATAGCTACAGAGTAGGCAGTGTCTCAAGGCTATCTGGATAACGAAAGAGACTCCCTGATACCTCATTTTCCAAAAAAAAGATATCTTATGAAACATTAGCAGTGTAAATTATTGCAAGCCAACTCCATATAATGCATCCTTGAACGTATTGACTGGCTCGCTGGAATGTCCTAATTCTCCAGAGGCCATGTTAGTAAAACATACTCTGTGAATTGAGCCATCTTACGTGTAGCTCTTGGTAGGGATCTTGGAATGAGTCTAATCGTACTTTTACCCTTATCAAAGCAAGATGTTGATTGGAGCACAAAACCTTGTTTTTCTGACCAAATTCGATCAAATCTCCCAGGATTTCGGCTCTCAGACCCCGTATGAGCTGATCTCGTCGTAAGTCTGCGAGTTAGTGGACGATATTTGTTGTCTATATCTCACTAAATCATCATGGCCCACAACTGATGCTCCAGTATGAGTGGAGACTGGAGATATTTCCATAAAGATAGAGACAGGCCCGGTTATTGTAATCTTAACAACCTCTATCCTAGGACTCTGTTCTTAAGATATTGCAAAATGTCTGAGTATACCGAAGCCAAGGTCTGGGTCTTCTCCAATAAGACTGACGGTACTCCAACCATCGACGGTCCAAAGTCGACATTTCGACTAGACACCCTTCGACTCCCGCCGCTTAGAGAAGAACAAATCCTTGTCAAAGTTCTCTATGTCTCCAACGATGCCGGTCTTCGCACATTCATCGGTTGCACCGTTGATGAGGACAGGATTTATGTCCCTCCCATCAAGATCGGTGATGCTATGCACTCTGGAGTGATTAGCGAAGCCTTGGAGTCCAACTCCGCACGCTTCAGGCCCGGTGACTTGGTCATAGAACCATATCTATCCTGGTGGGGCGATAAGATTATCCTTGACACAGATACGGTACAACACATTGCCCCTCTACCAAACAACCTCTCCATCACGCATTATCTCGGTGCTTGTTACATATCGCAAAAGGTAAGCCTGATCACACAATCGTCATATCGGCTGCAGCTGGAGCAACGGGGTCCATCGTCGTGCAGACCACTGTCAAACTACTCGGTGCCAAGTGCGTAGTAGGCATCGCAGGCAGTGAAGAGAAATGCACCTGGGTGACGGATTATCTCGGCGCTCATGCATGCGTAGATTACAAAAGCCCAACTTTCGTGCAAGACTTGAAGCAAGCGACACTGGACGAAGTTGATATTTATTTCGATAATGTTGGTGGCGCTGTATTGGATGGCGTTCTCACGAGGATGAAGAAATTCGGAACGATTGCGGTTTGTGGAGCAATTAGTATGTACAATTCGGATCAACCGATGATGTTGAGGAATTGGTTTGAACTTATTCCACAGAGATTGACAGTAAAGGGATTCTTTCTGTCTGATCATATGGATAAGTTACCCGAAGGGATGGAGAAGCTGATTAAAGCAGCTGCTGAAGGGCGGATCAATGTTGATATAGAGAATATTGTTCGCGCCAAGATTGAGGACATGCCCAGGGCGTGGATAGATGTTTACAATGGTGGAAAAAGAGGAAAGTCTATTACAAAGATTATCTGAAAGCAATTTGTATAAAGAACTCGAGGGTATAGAAAACAAGATCCATCATACAAAAATATATACAAAAAGCTCATTCCCGGTAACATTAGTTCAGTCCATGCTCCTGGAGAAGCTTGGCCAGTCCCCTTCTCTCCTCATCCTCAAGCTCTACAAACGTCTCAACATACTCACAGGGCGAATAATGCATCCCCGTTTTATCCGTATACAGGTACTTATCCCTGTTCCCAATACCCCTTACATCCAGCGCATTTAGCATAGCCATAGTAACTGGCTTTCCATTCTCAAGGGCAAGATGCAATGGAAGTTTCTGCCTATATCTCCAGCTCGAAAGCGTCTTGGGAATAAGGATTTTCATGGTCTCTTCTAAGCGGGAAAACCACTCTTGTTCCTCATTGGCTACTTTGCACCAGGGAAACGGCTTAGAGTAGCATGTCAATGCCAGGGGAACCATGAAGCCAAAGTTCTCTTCTTCATAATTTGCTTCGTGGGTAGATAGTAGCCATGCTGTGAAGTCGGGGAGGGCAAGGAGAGCAGCTAGATGGAGAGTGCCGTCATCGGGGAGTATTGATTTGTTGAGCAACTTGAAGGCATCCAGATTTCCAAGGAAGAGGGATGCCTCGCGAGGAGAAATCTCATCGTCGTCTTCAAAGAGTGTTGAGAACTCGAGTTTTGGCTTCTTAGGGAATGAAGCCAGGGAGCTGAATGTTGATCCGGAGATCGTTTGGTTGAGAGCATTGGTGCTGTCCATCTCCAGCAGGGCCACCAAGATCGGGGTTCGTGATTTGTCGAGGAGAGTAAGAAATATGGTCGGTATCTTGGATTCAGGCGTGACGTAGTCCGGCTTGGCTATGAAACTGTTAGTATGGCCGAGTTGAGCATTATAGACCAACTTACCTGAACTTCCCTCTTCCAATAAGCGAAGTATAACAAGATTGCTAGTCTTCAAAGGTGATACCATACACCAAATCAGCAACGGAATCTCCTCCTCATCCCAGTTCTTCTGAAGTCGATAATTAATCGTCGCACCAGGTGATAGGCCCGCGCCTAACAGAACATTGAGACAGGCAGTGGTGTTCGGGAACTTGCGTATACACTGAAACAACAACTGATCTGACAGGTCGGCTTTTTGGTCCTTCTGGATCTCGAGACATATTTTGAACCAGCGTGTCAAGTTTCTTTCTTTGACAATACGTCGTGACAGCGTGGGAAGCACAACAGATAGATCTGCATATTTGCACAAGGCTCGAAAGTGAGATTCCTGCTTATGTCGCGCTGCGAGGTAGAAGCAGTAGCCATCCTCGTCATTGGGATTGGCACCGTGTTCAAGAAGGAGTTCCACGATGGGAAGACTACACTCTGGCGAGTCAAGGAAATGGACAAGCGTATTGTAGATGCTCTTCGAATCAATATTGCACGTGAGAACGCTCTTGTAAATATTTGCTCGAACGGTCTGATCAACCGTAACAGAAGGGTTCTCTCGAAGATATGGATGCTCAAAGACAAGCTTTGCAGCTTCATCGTGTTCACCTTTAACGAGGTAGCAGCAAAGAAGCTCAAACATTTCTAGGTTACGAGATTGAAATGCTGCGGCGAAAGCTTCGTTGTTCTTGTAGCTGACTTGGGCGCCGTTGTCGAGGAGCAACATTGGGATTTCTCTGTTCGTAGGCTCGTTCTTGATAGATGCCAGGAGGGCTTCAGAGATTTGTGATTTGGCTACGCCTTGCTTCAGCAGAGTCTCGTATGCCTGATGCCTGTGTGTGGACTCAATAGCGGGGTGAGTTCTGATATACTCAAAGATATCATTGCGAGTCGTATAGTGAGAGACCTGTCGGAGAAGTTTTTGAAAAAGTCCACCGGGTGAAATTTCAGCGACAGCTTCCAATGTACTGAGCTGCACCTGGGCACCATGTTCCAGTAGCAGGCTGGGAAGTTGTTCATCCTCAGGGTAACTCTCAAGTACTTTGACTAGAGCTTGAGAGACTACTTCTGCTGAGATCTCTTTGTTGAAAGCAAAGAGACTACCAAAGATACCGGCTTTGATGCTAGGCGGTGTATCTGCTGAGCCCGCGGCAACAAATGCCGCTTCAACAGTCGTTCCTGTAGCACCAGCAGAGAGAAGCATGTTCAGGATGATCGGATATCCTGCACTATGTGAAGCGGCTGCTTGAACGGCCTCGCCATTATTGAAGTTGACGTTGGCTTTGTGGCCCAGTAGCAGCCATATACCATCCATGTTTCCATCTAAAGCCGCTTGTGTTTCTTGCAACAGAGCTTTGGATTGACCTATCTCAGCTGGAGCGGATTTGCATAGTAGACGTTGCATGAGCTCAAGTTTCATGTCCGAGGATTCGACTTGGCAAGCCTCGCGAAACGAGTTGGAGAGTGTCGACACGCTCGGGTCGAGAGCGAGGATTGCCTTGACGAGCCCCATGTCCAGCTCTCGTATAGCCATGCAGAGAATCGTTCCAGACTCGTCATCTACATCCAAGCCATGGCGAAGAAGACATGGCAAGATCTCAGCGCGGTGTGGATGATCCTTAATATAAGAGTAGGTGTTTGTGAGAGAAGGTTTGGGAGTGGCTCGTGACGCAGAGCTCAGGAAGAGTTCAAGATCAGAAAGCTTATAGTGCTTTGCGTCGATGACCTTGGGTAAAACTGTGTTTACTGTTGCTTGAGTTGGCGGAGAGGAAGAACATAGCAGTTCCAGAATCGAAGCCTTGTCCATTTCAACCGCCCTAGCAAAAGCTGCACCAGACGAATAATTAACATCAGCACCGTGCTCTAGCAACAGTTGCACAAAGTTGACCGGTACATCTGATGTAATTGCCTGGACAAGTGTCTCATGTACTGGAGGCCCTGAAGCACCTTGCTTGAGCAGTAAGGTCATCAACTCGAGGGCAACATCATAGCCAAAAGCGACAATGGTGTTGAATGCAAAGGGAAGAGCGGCAGCCAAAGCCTCTATGCTGGGATTTTTGCTGCATAGCATGTTCAGAACTGTGGCGTCACCTCTCTTTGTGGCCTGTACAAAAGGTGAAGTCTCATCTGATGTGGAATCCATTGGCGCATCGTTATCCAGGAGAAGCTTGATGAGATCGGAGTCGATAGTGTCTTCTTCAGTCATGACCTGTTGGAGAGTAGTACCAAGTGAAGCTCTTTCAACTCCCTTTGGAATGATAACTCTCATGACTTGGAGTCTCGCGGGCTTTGGCGATATCCCCATGGCTAAAGGCACAAGGGCGGACAGAATAGTGGGCGAGCACTGGTATTGCAGAAGCACGCCTAGCACATCCAAATGATTGGACACGATAGCAGCACGCATGGCAGCTGCCTCCTCGAACTCCACACTCGCACCATATTGGGGCAGAGTTACGACGAGATGTAGCTCATTTTTTTGTGCAGCGCGGACTAAAAGTGAGTCAAGCTGCCTCCCAACCAGCCCCATGTGTCCAAACATTTTGATAAACTGGACCATATCTGACTCTGAGGTATTTTCAGGCAGGTAATCCAATACTTGAGAGGCAGGTGATGACAAAGTCCCGTGTCTGAGCACTTCCAACATGCCAAAGTCAAGTTGTGAAACAGCCCCCTTTAAGGCGTTATGCGGAGGAGCGTCTACTACGACACCAGCTTGTACAAAAAGAGTGACGAGAGGTAGATTGCGAGCCAGGATCTCTTTCTCAAGCTCTTTTCGAGTGATCAAGTTGTCGCCGACGAGACCGGACTGAGATAGAATTGTAAAGAACGCTAGTCTTTGGTTGTCGTTGGGGTATAGGGAAATGATCTCGCAGGCCTGGTGACGGATGCCGAAGAAGACTTGGTTGGAATAGGCGCAGCCTAATATGATCGCCGTAGCTTGGTAGCTCTGCAGCCTCAGTGTACTGAGAAGACAAGATTCCGAGACAAGCTCTGGGCGATGGGATAGAAGTTGAAGAATGAGCGAGATTGACAATGCCTCTCCAGATTCTGCCCTTGCAAACTCCTGTTCAAGACATGCTTTCCAATCTGTAGCTGCCATGGAGTTTGGTGCTGAGAGCAGTAGATTCACCAACTCCAGGTTCCTCGCCCGAATGTGTTGGTTGACTAGATCCTGGCACCCGGATGCCACAGCTCCGAAGCTCAGCAGTAGCTTCATAGCCTCGAGGGACGACTTCGATAAAGCCATACCAAATGCTCTGTTGAGAACACTTTGACTGACTTGAGTTTGACATAGCAAGTGAATGTAGTTTATGTTGTTGTGAGATGTCGCCTTATCGAGCCATGTCATGCCGTTCAAATCGAAGTTCCAATTCGCACTCATCCTATCTCTCTTCATCCTCTTCTCCAACCGTGTGTCTTTCAAATGCCCCCAAAGTTCATCCAACGATGTAAGCGTGGTCTGAAGCAAAAGGCATTGTGCTACGCCAGCTGGAGGCAGAACCTCCTGTGCTAGCAGGGCATCAAAGGCTTTCGCAACTTCATGTTTTGTAAAGCTCCATTGTGAAGTATCGCAAGCCTCAGCTTTTTGTTCCTTTGAGCGGAAGAGATGTCGTTTTTGTTGCTCTGGGGGTTTATAGTTCGGATCTGATATTCTCTGCTGTACGAGAAGCAGGCGAGCTGCATCGCGGTTGGTAGTAGCAAAGGGGAGGAAATCTTTGGCGGGAGGTTCTGTTAGACGGCCGAGACGGGGCGGAGGTTGGAGGGATGCTTTAGAAAGGAACAATTCTGCGCGACGAATATCTGCCATTGTTGATACTCACTATCTCAGAGAAAGATCGATTATGGCGGTTGAATAGTCATAGAAGGATCTGAAGACAAATGGGGAGTAAGAGTGATGGGACCAACTGCGTGGTGTTGAAGATGGTGGTGAGGCGATCCAAGTCGATAATGGGCGAAGAAATGCGGCGAAGCACTCAACCGACGTTTTACCACAATTTCTTTTCCGGATATTCAGCCTTGGATAACCGATGAGGCTCTATTTGAACACCCAGGATAGGCATCTACGGATGATGGGCTGACAGATAAAGAAGGATCAAGTTGGCGAGGCATCTGGTGATGAACCCCGCGCCAGGCATTTCTCAGATTTCCAATTGACAAGCTTTGAAGTTCCAAGTCTAAAGTTATGAATCAGCTGCTATCGGGCGTCAACCCCTGCAAAGACCATTCTTGAGTCAAAAGCTGTAACTAAATGGGCGACCAACATGACTACACGAACACTGCCCCCGGGTTAGGCAGACATGGTGTTCAGGACTACACCCTCAAACTGGGCGAATTCGTGCTTTATCATGATTGGTTAAGTTGAACCAACAGATGGGCTACGCCGATCATGCCTTGAGGCGGCAGGACAGCAAAGGCCGTGATTGGACCGGGGTATGCGGAATGGAAATAAGGGCGCGGAATTACGGCCCTAATAACGCCCGGTTTATATGGAGGCTCAATCAGCATGCGTTCAACATGCCCATGCGCACAGGAAGCCTTATCGGGCGAGAAGGACACACACGATTTCCGAAATAGCCTCGTATTTCGATTTTGAGGAGTAAGTCGATACGGCTTCGGTAACGTGTCTGGAAATAGAAGCGTCAATTGAGGCTGGCTGAGATATATATATTCAATGCCATTACAGACAGTGGCATCCATCTATTAGACCAATCCATCTCGTCATACCAAAATGAGTGCCCCGCCGCCATATTCACCTCTGGGCTCCTCTGGAGATCATAGTGCATCCAGAGACATCCGTGCTCTGACTGACTCGGTGCACAACAGCTCTTCTGCTACGTCTAGCGCTTCGTCCGCTTCTACCATTCTTCCTCCCTATCCCCCAAGCGGAGACCGCACAAGACCTAGACGCAGCGATGAGCCCAGGTCTGCTCCTCCCATTGCCGGTGCCCTCCACCGCCTCCGCAACCCCGGAGACTCCGGTACATCTAATGCAACCTCCTCCGGAACCCGCGAGCGCCTCCGCCAAATGGAGATCGAACGCGACGAACTGCGTCGCGCAATGCAAGAAGAGCGCGCAATAAATGAGCGGCTCAAGCGCGAAGCAGGTCTTACTGGCCTTTCCGCCGCCGAAGCGAAACTCCGTATCCTCGAACTGAAACGAGAAGCGCAAGCTGCCGCACAATTGAAGAGAACTCCCAACGAGGGCATGTTCAAAGCAGCTTGTGCCACAGATCTTCTGTTCCTCATGGACACTACTTCCTCTATGCAGCCCTTCATCAATGCTGCTAAGGAGCAGGTCAAGAAGATCGTGCAGGATATCACCCAGACGTTCTATAACGAGGCGGAGGTTAGAATTGCGGTGGTTAGCTATAAAGATCACTGCGATAAGAATCACATCCAGTTCCTCGACTTTACAGCCGATGTTGAGAAAGTGAGGACATTCATTGACAAGTTGAGAGCTAGTGGAGGCGGTGATGCTCCTGAAGATGTTCTTGGTGCCATTCAAAAAGCAATCAACGCTTCTTGGAAGAACCAGACGAGGTGTATTATCCACATCGCTGATGCACCGCCTCACGGAAATATCTTTCATAATTGGGCGGGAACGAGCGATGATTACTACACTCCTGGAAGCGAACCGCATGGATTGCAGTACAAACCTCTGTTGAAGCAGATGATCGGTCTGAATCTCAACTACGCACTTCTTCACATCTTGAGTTCGACCGATAAGATGGCGTACTTGTTCCTCCAGGAATATGCTGCTGCGTCGGCAGATTGCAAGCTCCTCAAGTCCAACCCCCACTACCGGGAAGCCCTCAAGGCGAACTCTGGGCCAAGGAGTAGTGTCCTTGGTGCAAGCTCCAAAGGCACTGCGAAAGGCGGTTTACTCTTTGAAGAAGCTGAACTAGGCACGACCTACAGTGCCCTCCGTCATCTCGTGGTCAGGAGTGTTACGAGCTCTGCTTCTCGCACTGCAGTTCGCATGTCGGAGTCTGCTTCTCGAACTGGTGATAAGGGAACCAAGACTGCGCCCATGTCTCATCTAGATGCCATCGGTGAAGCTGAAGATGATGAGTTCAACGAGAAGCAGAGCGAGGCGATCCTGGAAGATGTTGAGAAGCAGTGGGGTGACAAGAGCTGGTTCGAAGATAAACTCGTAGTAGAAGGTTTCTCGCCTGATACAGTGGTTCATCGTTCCGGTACCCTAAATGACATGATGGCTCACGACGATAATATCAAGCTCAGCGTCATGGAACTCACTGTTCACAAGCGTCGTCTTCCGTTCGCTCAGGGTGCTCTCCGCCTGGCATCCTGCGCCAAGACCGCGCACTCTACAAACCCCTATGTCGTCAAATCGTTCAAGCGCGGCGGAAAACGCCTTGCACATCTTGCAGAGGATATGCGTTGCCAAGCTCTCTGCAAGGCGTTTGCATTGGAGTTCAACGCTTTGACGGGAGATAAGCACGCGATTGACTTTATCGTCACAACATGCTTGAAGGGCAAGTCAGGGAACTCGGGAACGGATTACATCTCTCTTGAGCCGTTCATCGAAGGCGATTATGTCAAGTACAACAATAACTGCAGCTATGTTAACGAGGATAACCCAGACGATGAGTTCAACAAAGCAGCGCAAGCATTCTCACATTTCACGTACGAGAGGTCTTGGGGAAGCTTTCTCGTCTGCGATCTTCAAGGCGTAGGACATGTTCTCACAGATCCGGCGATTCACACTCTCGATCCGGAACGCTTCAAACTCGCTGACACAAATCTCGGAAAAGAAGGCTTCAAATTCTTCTTCGCGACGCACGTCTGCAACGAAATATGCGCTCGGCTTGAGCTTAAGAGCACGGCATCAATGATATCTTCCGAAAAAGCCTCTTTCCGCGAATGGTGGCCTACCATCGACTCAACAGCATGTTGCTCCAATAAGCTCTGCGGAAAGATCATCCAAGTGACCAGCGCTAATAAGTCAGAGGAGTTCCCTGGTTGTAATTGGTGCGATACGTGCTGGCCGCAGCTAGAGGCCACGAAGGAGAAGGCTATTTGTGTGGCGCCGGGGACACATCATGAGTTTGACGTCTCACGATTCTATTGGGAGAGTCAGGGACGGATTGCGCCGAGGACTTGTGAGACGCATCGGGAGAGGGATGAGACTGTTGCGAGGACGGCGGTTATGGGAGGGAATTTCTTTGGGAGGCTTAGGGGAGCGACGAAGAAGAAGTCGATCTCGGGCAAAGTTTGGTAAGAGGTTTGGTGGTTTATTGTATCTTTTTATGGTTATCTTGACCGTTAGTAGACTGAATCTTGGTTTGTTCCCTATATCATTTCTAGGATCATGATTTAGTCCGTCAATCCAACATGCATCTTTTGGAGCACATAGCGACACGGCACTTATGTGCTCTTGTTTTCTCCCGTTAGCCACGGATCTTGCAGCAACTCTCTTGCAGTTGGTCTATCCTCGGGCATCCAAGTCAAGATACGCCGTAGAAATGCAATAAACCGGGTGCTGTCCTCAAGCTGAGTCTCAAGCGCTTCTAGCGAGCGATTCTTTGGAATAGGTGCCAACTCCAGCCATTTCCCTAGCACGGTGCGTCAGCTTCAGTTCTCAGTGCGCTTTCAGTTCTTTTGCTAGCCTTACCTTGTTCATCCCAAAAGTCAGACGCTCTCTCGACATTGCGTTGCAGAAACTCTCGAGGTGGTGGACCCAGCGTTGCTACAAGTTCTGCAAGATGCGCGGCGTCGTACATGTCCCCATCTTCATCTTTAGCCGTGAACAATCGGTTAGGGCCGAGAAGATCCCAAGCTGTAAGTCCAACACTCCAGATATCTACAGGCCTATTCCACGCGATGCACATAATGACCTCGGGGGCACGGTACTGGATTGGCATAATGTCGCCCGCAAAGGGTCCAAGTCCAGTCCTCGCTTCGCCAAAGTCCGACAAGAGCATGGGACCTGGCTTGGGGCGCATAAGGCGTGAGAGATATATGATTCTACCTTGCGCAACTGTTTTTCGATCAACAGGCGATTTGAACTCCATGTCTGCCAAAGGCTGGAGCTGCGCGTCATTGTCCAGACCAAGCAGGAGATTACCAGGATGAATATCTTGACAATGTCAGCATTGGCTAGCGAAAGAAAAGAATCACAACTGACCTGTATGCACCAGCTGGGCTTCAGTATGTATGAAATCTAGGGCCTTTAGTAGCTCTTGAATGGCTCCTCTCACGAAGTTTTCGTCGAATCCGCCGTCCTGCCTAAAGACATGCTTGAAATCACGGAGGCTCATCTGCGCTGCCTGCATCACTAGAACCTTATGGCGGCCATCTGGGCCTCCAATCTCGAAGGAATCCAAGAGCTGTCTGATGTTGTTTTGCCCGGGACTTTTAGTTTTTGCGAGTATAGGCGTCATGCTTTCGTATACAGAAAGTTCTCGGTGGAAGCGGGAGGTATGAACGTAGAGCTTGAGCACAACATACTTGCGCTCCCTGAAAGATAATGAGAAACAGATTCTACGTATGGGTCTTGTTCAAAAACATACTTGAGGTCTCTGGCAAGCCATATAGTCGATGAGCTTCCAAAGCCGAGTTTCGCGACTGCTTGATAGCGTTGTTGGAAGACCTGGCCAATCTGGGCTGGATAAAAGCGCGAAGCGACATAATCAGGGACTTCTTCTTCTTCAATCTTGACATTCTCATCGATGAGGTTGAACCCAGCTGTTGGAAACAAATGCGGCCGTTCATCCGTTTCGGGACAGGGACGCGGCATAGGAGCTACTTGGGTATATGCCTTTCGCGTAAGCGAAATCGGAAGCTTCGGATATGTTGGCTTCAAGTGAGGACATGACGGCCTTGCTGAGTTCAGTCGTTGAAGATCTCTGAGATTTCGGCTGGATGCCATGGTATTTCGATATATTGATCTAATGTCGGTGAAAGCTGTTGTGCCGAAGAGCATGCCTTCGGCGGAAATTCGGAAATGGTTGAGCATCTATCGAGCAGTAAAGTCATTTTCGCAACTTTGTTACCTGATTGATTTCATGATAAAATTTGCTTGATTATGTACAACAGCATTTAATAGTCACATTTTTATGTAGAGGAATTTGTTGCATGCTACGAACTAGCCAAACTGTTGATGAAAAGCCGATGTCTTGCAATGCGACCCAGTATACATGAGGTTGGATCAAATATCTTGCGTTGGCGTTCATAAGGGGATGAGACACACGCCGATAAAATATCAACACAGAGCGAAGAGGCTCGCTCGTTATTTACTGAGACTTATATCGCTAAAATATATTGAGACAAACTCTTCAAGATATTAAATCGCCTCGAGCCATCTTTTGATGAATAAATTCAGCCATAATATACCTGCTGACTTGCATGCTCGTTGATTCTATCGTTAAGGTGTTAGTGCCTTATCCAGTGGCTGTGCTTATCTGTGTGAGTTAGTTCCTGGGAGCATTTCATGAAATCGTTATGGCCAAATGAGTCGACAAAAGCAATTTGCTAAAGTCTCCGGGATCGTGTCGAAGGTTTAAAGCCATTCCTAAATTATTTTCAGCAATGGAATAGCGAACCATAACCTGTCTTCAGTGCAGGAAAACGAGGCTTAGCAACTGCAGTGTTGCATAGCGAGGCCTTGGTGCTAAATTTGGTGGTGTTGAGCCTATCGGATGAGCTTGGTTCCGGCGTTTCGCAAGATTACCCTGCACTTCATTTTTCAGCCATTACAAGGATCACGATCCTTCACGAAGCGATAACAGACCTGGGTTTGAGGTAAATAACGGTCCACATTTCCAGATTTTAGAAATCCTTGGCTTCTTTTTCTTAGGGCTGAGTAGCCATGCATTCTTCGTGGTTTTCGTACAATGTCACAAGGCCGTATCCATTTCGGTGGTTTACTCCGGTTGCCGTCGTAGGCACGGTCGTGCTGACGGTTTTGTTTACGATTATCAATCTCGCCTCAAGCGGGTTTTATCTCAAGCCAATATTCACAGACGATCCTAATGGCACATCTACTCAATATGTAAAGTACGTGTCTAAACTTTAGCGCTTCAGAAGTAGGTATACTAATAACCTAACGTAGATGGTTCATGAAGCCCCCATTAAACTGGGAAAACGTCAGAGTCAAATGTCAGCCCAAGATGCTATCTGTCGGTGATCGCTTCTTTACTACAAATCTTGGTTTCCAATATTCCGTCAAGGGAATCAACCTATTAAATGATGACTCAGAAGTTCAAAAGACCTACCCTTCGATTCCATACATCAACAATACCCTTGAAGATTGCTACCTGTCAAGAATCGACATCAACCTTCGCAAGTCCGATGCAAGAGCTTCAAGCAGCTGGTGGCTTTCCTGGATAACGACGTTTACTGAGGCTACGGTTTCTTGCAATGTCATGACCAGCGAAGGCCGTGTGAACTTGACCCTTGGTGTGGAGTACAAGGGCCAAAGTGATCATTTATACGATTATGTTATTGAAGATGATTACAAGACACGGGCTAGTACCTGGTGGGGGACGAGGCTGCTTAATGTCTACTTTACCGGCATTCTTACGACGATGTCGCAGTCGCAGGACTTGGGAGATGATGTGTATTGGATGACGGGAGGAATCACTTTCATCACCAACCCGGACGTAAATGAGTAAGTAATGGCCCGCAGCGTCTAATGCTGGTGTCCTAACATACGTTAGTATACGCGATACGAAGTTGTTCAACCTCGCAGGATGGTTTCTCTCTTCCAATGGACTGATACAAAGTGAACGTAAGTCGATCCCTCTCACAAACCTATCGTATCACTGATCCATTCAGCTCTCAACGACACGGCTATGATAAAGAACGGCAAAGAGGTAATCTAACACGAGCCGATTACTTCTGTTGCTAACAGACCATAGAACCAGTTTGTTCCGGTTATATGGGAAAGTCTCCACTACACAAGGATTCTCTACTCTCTCATCGCCGTTGACCTGGGAAACCAGCCTGCCCCTAACCTTCTTTTGGATAAAGATGATCTCCAATATGCAATTCTCCCACCAGATGATCCGAACCGTCAAAAAGGCGGGTTTTTAAACGGCTCGGATTTCACAGGTCAAACTACACGATATGCCAAGATCCCAGCTCCAGGGTCACCCATTCCACCAAAGGACAAGAATCTGGTTGTTCTTAACGAGACTTACGACCGATTTGCTAGTGAAATAGGACCCCTTGAGTGCATGAACGCGACGATCGTTTCGCAATATCTCTGCTCTGTTCCGCAAAGCAAGAGTCCAGGTATCATGCTGCTAGCGATACTCCTTGCAGATCTGGTGTTTTTGCAAGCGGCATGGACCGTTTTCAATTGGATTGCGGGAAGCATGCTGTCTGATACGCAAACCAGGAACTGTCAAGGGTGTTCTACAGGTCCTGTCCAACTCGTTGAGAGGGAGGGACTTTTGGGCGATGGGAAGCCTGTGGGAGAGTCGACGAGTTATATAAGGGCTAGCAATGATGAGGGGGTTGATAGCAAATTGTTGGCTTGTGAGGTTAGACGGGGGGATGAGGATTTCGGTAGTTAATCTTAAGCAAGTGTTACCTGAGATATGAACAAAAGTTTTTTTTATCTATTTCGGCACTCCCAGCTCTGCAAGGCCTACAAATGGTCCAATTCTGATCCAATTGTCAATCTCGTCCTGCGTCGCGACAGCAATGACACCCATCATCCCAATAGCATTCGCCCCGGCCTCTTTGTTTACAGCCGCTCTTCGTCTAGGAAGCACAATCATCCATTTACGCGTAAGCAAGAAGTTGTGTGGGACTGCGGCACCAGGAGGTGAGCTATCAGCATGCTCCGATCGTCCTTTGCCAACTTCTGTTGCTTTTCGTAGGAGGCCGTTGTAAATCTCGACCAAGTCTTCTACGCTTGGCTTTGCGGGTCCGAAGCGATGACAAAACCATTGGAAGGGAACATTAGGCCCCTTTTCCGCACTGGAATCAAGGAAACCAGCAAATGTCTCTTTTGGCTTGGGAATCAACTGCATATGCTTGTGCAACCTGCTACATCCCCCATCTCGCCCGCAGTTGAAGAAGACAACATGATCCTCGCCCATCGTGGTCAAAAGATTCCATGCTGCTGTCAGATCGTCCTTGTTCAAAGCCTCGTATTGCCTTTTATAACCATCTGATGTTAGAAGCATCAAATGAGGGCTGGCGAAGCAAAATTTGTTGGTGACGAGGAAATGCGTGCTGCCAACATCACACATTTCGTACCCTGCTGTGTTGATGTCACTTCCATCGCGGTTCTGGTGAGAAGCTTCCCAATCCGATTTATTTTGGGCTCCGGATGTTTGGATAGTCGGTTTCTTTGCCAGGGCAGAAGTAAGAAGGAACTGAAACTGCGGTCAAGGTAGTCAGTATGATGGATCATTGGCAGACGGTACAGTCGATGGTGTTTACCTTCAATCCTCTGTCCATGTATTCAATTAGCTTTTGCTCATGGTCATAATACACCAGCCCTGTTTCAACGAGGCTGTTAAACTTTATCTGAATGAGTGATTTGTCCATCTTGCGAGTCTTGCGGGTGCTGTCAGTTGCAAGATCGAACCAACAAGCCATCCTTGTCACCAAAATGGTGCAATCAGGCACCGGGTTATATTTACCCCGAATCGTTTTCCGCGTACGGCTCCCCTCAACTGTAAGTATGTTCCTTCGACGAGGTGACCATTGTGTGAGGCAATCGTTGATGGATTAAAACTCATTGATGTTTCCAGGGTTGATAGCAGCCCCCCAAAAGTATGTAAAAGTGAAGATATGTCGTCGGAATTGGAAATACGACAGAACGAGTAGCTTCACATCCTACCGGCAACATCACTACGCAATCGAAGCCGTATTTGGGGAATATGCTCACAGACAATGCGAGAATATCACCAACACCAACAGAAATTCGACTGCGAGCGCCGGAACAGAGCTACCATCTTCGACTATGCGGGCTCTTCCGTCATGGCCACACTTATACACCCTTTGAGTACATGGGCCGGCTCATCTTGTATGATTTGGTACGAGATTTCTCTCATTCAAGCCTCGCGAGGCCCAAAATCACTGCTTGGTGGACGAAAGGCCGTGCATTAATAGGCATAACAACAAGATATTCATCACATTATCGACATAGGAGCATCGGCAGCGACACCTACCCGCTGGGAAACACGAGGCTATGCGGATTCCTGGGAATTACTGGATCACCAGATTCATCATCACAAGCCAGGAAGGACTAACTCAAGACACACACGGCGTCTGTTTGTCGGATAGCAAGGTTGTCGGACTGAAGTTTAATTTCTCAAGGAATCCTTCGGTTCAGTTTGGTGATGCCAATGGAAACCTACGGGTTCTAGAGCCTGATCGAGGGCAATTTAGCGTTGGATTCAAGGGATGCTGGCGCTCTGGGAAGCCCCTTGAGCAACTCGTGATTCTCTATCAATCTATCAGCGATGTGCCGGGTGACAGCATCCATCGGTTCAATGATGAGTCTGATACGTCGCCAAGGCTTGATTCTAGCTTCATGGACTATCTCTGGAAAGCCAAACTCCCACCCACTGGTATTCGGGTTCTGCCCCATCGAGACTACGACGATGGTCCCGGCCCTAACTCCTGGCATTTCAGAAAGCATGCTTCAATTGTTGAGGCACTGGTGCTTGGGACGTGTGAAGGGGATCTCGCCAAGATCACTGCCCTGGCAGAGATGCTCTAATGGGTGATTTTGAGGTTTTGTAAAGCGATTAATCACGCCGTGCTATCGGACCCCGCAGGCATGGCATGCAATACTATCTCATCGATGGACCTGGTGGTGGGAGAATTATGTGTTGCTATCCTGATTTCGAATCCATGCCAAACAGCATCTTGCGTTTCGTCACGAATTGAGGTAGGCACTCAATTTTTGGGTTGGGCAGTCCCATCGGTCCGAGACTTTGTCCCCATGCGGCAGATGGTAGTGTTCTCAGGAGGATCTACTGTAGCTGGAAGGACCGAAAGCAGTTTAGTCAAGACTCCCCCAGTCTCCCAGATCTGGTGGCTGTCGGTAGCTTTTCTTCCCAACTTGGCTTGTTCGATGATCGCAGTTGTAGCTCGAGACTCTGAAGGACGATACTGGAACCAAAGTCTCCCTCCAGGGACTTTTCGAGTGTTTGTAAAAGTCTACGGTCAGAGAAGTTTGGAACATAGATTCGATATTCCTGGGCCGAATGCATCGGTAGCGTGGTTCGATTACGGCAGACCTCTCAAATCGATCAAGGCCACGTTTTGCCATGTAGCTGGACTACAACAGCTCCCCTTAGTGGCCTTAAGCTTCACATATTCTGATGACAACACAATTGTATCAATCGGGTCTACAGAGTTTCCGGCACCAAGTAATCATGGGAAGACCTCGAATGCGTGCTATTGCAGTAGGGATCAAACCTGGATGTTACCCCGAAGCTTGCCGCATTATGAAACGCATGAGTGGGATGCTAATGTATCTTACTTGAAATGCATTAAAATTAATGATGAGCGGTGCGAGGTCTTGGAAACTGTGCAGTTTGAGTGTCAAGATGGACGTTAAAGCCTAATTCGGGGAAAGCCTCAGCCTCCACATTGGCCAATGGAGGAAGTACATATTCGTACTGAGACGGAAGATTGCACGCCTGGCTTAAAGATCTTCTACTACGTGAATCATGGCGCTGATAAGAAAAATTATTTGCTCATAGCAGCCTTTCAGCTTACGGAGATTCAGATAGCGTAAGGGGGTGAATTTTGTGCCGAGATTGTATTCCCATTTAATACTTGTCTTACAGCACACCCTGCAATAGAATATGATATGCAGTTATGCCGTGGTATTTCATGTCCGACTCCCATTTTTTTCATCTCTTCTCTGGTCTCTGAGAATCCGTCGACATTTCAAACTGCATCATACCTTGAATCTTACTCTTCCCGTCAGGAGGCCTTACCAGAGGGTTAGTCTTTGAATTTGACAACAGTAATAAGTGTTGAATTGTAAAATTCAAAATGCTTCTTGGGATTCTGAAATGAAGGCAGGCCGCTGAATGCCTCAGATTTGTTGGTTCGCTTGTAATGTGAGTGATGTCCATATTGCGCATACCTGAGACAGGCAAACACTCCGAAAATTAAAACATTAGAGTACTTCATTAGTTCTATCTACCTCCTACCTCCAATTATTCCCTCTGTGCGTTGCATAATCTCCTGTATGAGGCGTTGGGCGGGTCATTGGTTAACACCCGACAGGTAAATAGAGCCGTGATGATACCGCGGCTTGACACCCAGAGGCTACAAAGTCGCTCAAGTTGAGGGCCCAGAAATGACACGGTTAAATCATCACAGCAGCCTTCCTTACTGAAACCTGAGCGACGACTATGACACCATTTTGACCGATTAACCGATTTACCCTCGGGTTTTCGGAACAGCCGGAGTCTGCTGAACTATACTGCTATTGCAAGCGATCTCTTGAACTATTTATTCGTCACAGCCTTCTTGCTATATGGCATTAAGTAGAACTTTTATCATCTAACCAATTCACCAAGGCTTTAAATAATTCCTTACATCATGCCTATGCACAGTGTCGAGTCGACAATTGTTATACACCGATCCCCGACTACGGTGTTCAATTTCATTTCATCCCCGGCAAACTGGGCCGGTTTACATCCTGGTAGCAAAAGAATCATCGGCGAAGGGGTCGATAAGCCTGCCAATGGAGGCTTGCACTTCATCGAGACCATTGACGATGGAGACGCACAACAATTCGATGCGCAGTGGCTGGTCACTCATGTCGTTGCTGACAAATATTTCGAGTTTCAATTCCCGCCTGATTATTCGACCGAGACATTTTTCAATATCGTAATCACTTATACTCTGGTGGATCTGGGAACTTCTACCAAGTTCACACGAACGATGACTAGCTGGATACGTCCCGAGGCAGACATGGCGAAGCTGGATGCGTTTAAGAAGCCATCTATGCATGATTTGTACCTTGAAAATGTCCGGGAGCGAGTTGAATCTGCTGGGGCCAAGGAAACTTAACACAGAGATTTCAACTTATACTACCGCTTGAAAACTGTATTACCTCTTGAGTCCAATGAGAGACAAAGAAGCTTGGCGTGATCACATCGGGACAACAAAGGCATCAAGTAAGAAATTACATTTATGATTAAGTCTATCTATATATTATTTGCCAGGAATCAATTTACGCAAATGATACTGCTGGGTTCATACAGCATAGTACCACCAAATGGGTGTCATTGAGTAACGGAAACGTCTGAAGCAACAAGATCCAGCGTCCGTCACTCATGTTACTAGGGACAACACATTATACTGATCGCACCCATTTCTCAACAAGAGCCTGGATCTGATCACTGTTCTTCTCCATAAACATCATGTGTCCATTACCATGAATGCCAACCTCACCAAGCTCAACGTGCTTGGTCTTGGAGCAGCCAGCCTGCTTAAGGTAGCGGGCGATGCAGTAGTCGTAGGGCATGTGATAAGAAGCCTCAGATGTGACAAGGAGAATAGGCTTGCTGGCAAGGTTGACGAGACGTCGAGGAGCAGGCGTCTTGGCTTGCAGGATGCACTCGACAAAGTCTTCACCACGGCTGGGCTGAACCTCTTGGACGAGATCGGTGGAGGGGTCGGTGACGGCAGGGCTGTATACAAGGGGAATGTCAGTCAGACCGTAGGCGCGGGATGCCTTGGTGCTGAAGACGGCGTCTCTGAATGGGGGACCAGAAGGCTCAAGAAGGATCAAGCCCTTGGTGAGCTTGGGGCGGGCATCAGCAACGAGAATGGGCATCATACCACCTTGGCTGTGTCCAAGGAGGATAACAGGCTTGCCAATCTTGTCAAGAAGGGCAGCACCAGCAGCCTGGACGGTCTCCTGCTGGTAGGTAGCATTGTTGATGAACTGGACGTTGGAAGCATAAAAGGCGTCAAAGACAGGGTCTCCTCGCTTGCCGGTACCAGGCCACTGGGTGTGCTTCACAGCTTGGGGCCAAAGCTTGTAGTCCTGCACGGCAGTGAAGCGCTGCTCGATGATCTCTGCCGAGTACGTGGAGGGCTTGGTGGCGCCAGCGAGTGGCGCCCATGCCGATCGTCCTCGGAAGGTCTGATCGACAATATAAACTTCGTAGCCCTGGTTGATGAACTGGCTCGCCCAACCACGACCTCCGTCTGGCTTATTTAGGAAGTTCTATAAATGTTTTTTAGCCGAGGCTGTTTCATCGTGTTGATGACGGGACTCACTGTTCCCGTTTGGGCCTGTCCGTGGATGAATACGAGAGGTGTTTTCTTGTAAGGGCCCTGGGTCGGGACCAATCTCTCGACGTACATCTGATCGCGGAAGATCTGTCCACCTGCACCATCATCGACATAACCTCCACCGACCATGAAGTAGGTGCGGATGGCAGGAACTTCACCGGGGCTTCCATAGGTTGCAGCCAGACATTGCGAGAATGTTGCAGTAGCAGCGACTAGGAGGGAAGTGAAACGCATGGTGGGCAGACGAGATGAAGATGGAGGGGGTGAGGAGATGCAGGAGAAAGGCGCGAGTGCAGGAGAACAAAAAGAAAAAAACGAAAGAACAGGTCACTGAGCGTCGCAGATATACTGCATCATGCAGGGGGCCAAGACTGCGGAATTGAGGTCGTTCAAGGCCTCCCAGCTAGCGGGTTGACTAGAAGGGATCGTCATCCTGATTTTCCATTTGCGATGTGACGTACGGAACTCTAGACTGTTGGGCCCCTGTCTAAGGCGTGCAGCTCGTATCATCCGCATCCCAGGTACCGTAAGATATCCCTGTAGCCAGTAAATGGCGCATGAGGGACAACGGCCCAATTGCCAAATTCACGATACCAAGCGATATTCTTTACAAAGTATCAGTAGTCTTCCTCCTGAATACCCATGAGATGAAATATTAGTACGACCATCCCGTATATTCATTCGTAACTAGCGCACAGGAATAGCGTAAATTTCCCGTTGAAAGGAAACGGCCCGCGACCCAAAATGAAGACAACGCCACCAAAACACAAGCTAAGCACTAAAGTGTTAAGTGCAGAAGCATATCGTCAGTAAAGCCGCCAGACAGAAAACAAGCGTAATTTAACGGGGAACGTCCCGCTCGGGTACAAGTGGCGGAAAGCTGAAAAGAAAAGTCAAGGAACAGAAAGCGTTTCATCAGAACAATTGCAATAAGATATGTGATCTGCGCATCCCCCGCGAGTCTTTCCTTTCCCTTCCTTGTAATGTATGTACCAACACAATGGAGGATCCTACGCTGTTTATCCACTGGTTTTTCAGCTGCTTGTCACTCCTCATCATGGGGGTGCGGCTGATATGGAGAAAAGTCGCCAAGCAGAAGTTTGTGCTCGGCGATTACCTTACGATGGGTGCGATTTTGTGCTGTGCTATCAGACTTGCACTGATTCACGTTGTTCTTACGTGGGGAACGAATAATATCAAGCCGAGTCTTCGAGCGAAGATGGTTTTTACGGATGAAATTATTTATCGACGAGAAATCGGAAGTAAATTCGCCATCGTCAATCGAGTCTTTTACAATTCATTGTTAGTGTCACTTCTTGGGCCAAGTCGACCGACTAGTGCTGACCTTTTTAGCCTTTGGTTACAGAAGCTTGTGCTTCTCGATGTTTACCGACGATTGCTTCTCAACTTGCAATATCAAAAGACGATTATGTACTCTTTTCTTCTCGTTTTCTTCGGTACATACGTCGCTGTTCAAGTCACCACTTTCAGCGAATGCAAGCCATTTCATTTGTACTGGCAAGTCGTTCCAGATCCTGGAAGTTGCTCCAAGGCTCAGCTCCAACTCATTGTCGTGGGCGTTCTCAACATTGTCACCGACGTGATGCTACTCGCTGTCCCGATTCCGCTATTCTTCTCACTCAAGACATCCTGGAAGCGCAAGCTCAAACTTTACGTACTTTTTACCCTGGGTATCTTCATCGTCGCAATCACCGTCATTCGATTGCCGATCAACGCCATGAATAAAGACAGTCAAGTCAATCGCACGACATGGGCCAGCACCGAGCTTCTCACTGCGACAATCGTCGTAAATGCACCAACATTATATGGATTTTGGAATAAGAAGAGACAAGGCACGGGATACGTCTACTCGCATTCTCAATCTCAGGGAACTGGCATAAGAAGCCGGAAGAACACGCGAGCGACTGCTACGCTTGGAGATGATCCCACGACGGAAACCTATGCTCTCGGCACTGTTCATCATAGTCGTGAGCCTTCTGCTGGCATTCTACGGACACAGGAGGTCACTGTCACGGAATACATTGATTCCAGGAAAGATAGTAAGGGTACAAGTTCACGGACGGATGAGACGGAAGTTGCGTCGAATTCGAGTCAGTTGAGCATACTAAGGGACGCAAAATAGTTTATTTGCATTGTAATATCGACATTATGTATTCTTTATTCATCGTTTGAACAGATGACGCTCAAACCCCTCTTTAACTCGAACCCCGTCGTTAATATTCACGCAAAAAAAATGGCGTGCAGTCGGGCTTGATTGACCCGATCGAAGGATTCACCCAAAAAGCCACAAGCAGGGATTCAAGAGTCAAGAATGGTCCACCTTCCAGAAAGTGGCATTGATCAGCGCTCACCAAGCCGCCGGTTCGCCTAAAGCTGCTTCGTCAGCGGAGCATTCGGAAAAGGAAGCGGAAATTGTAACATTTCCCCGTGAATGTACGCCGAGACCAATCCTCTTCTTCAGTTGTGATGACAATCCATCCGGAGTCGATTGGCGACGTTGTATTCTCTTTCCGCCCACTTCCCGCCCTGAATGCTACATTGCTCGTGCGAGAACCCACAAACAGTTACTTAATAACCGTTGTTAAATGCATGGTCTCTGCATCTACCGTAAATTGAACTCAAAAATCGCACGATGGGAGCTCTCTTGGCTAGAATTACCGAGGACCTGGAAAGCCATCCTGGGGTTCTGCCGCTGGGAGGCACGGAATAGCGAGACGGTTCCAGAACTCCGGGTGTCCGGGATTCATCAAGGGGCGGATGCGATGCATGCAGGTCCCGTGAACCGTACCCAATGCAGGCTATTTTCCGTACCATGGTCCTGGTATTACGAGGCTTAGGTATCTCGTGAATCTCAGTCATCATAAGGCGCATTACACAATATTACACACCATACGGATGACGAGCGAATTGCGATGAAATCATTACGGTTTCCCTAAATAAGTAATAACCTTAGGCTTTACGCTACGCTCAACCAGCGGAGCCGTTTCTCAGCCCAACGCCATCTGCTTACCAGGGCTGTATTTGGACCACTAGCTGGCCTGTTCTTGAGAGCTAATTTGTGCCCCTTGGCAATTTGGGTTTAACTCGCGTATAAGGTTACTTCGTGGTTGTAGCCGGGTCGGGTTCTTGTCCGCCGAAGCTCGCCTAGGGTGTTCTAGAATCAAAAAGCAACATCGTCAAGCTACCCTGCACACTACAACTCGCTTCCCGTATTTTATTCTGCGTTTTATTTCTGGTCAAGAATGCTCGGTTGCTACATTTAAAAACTCATTTTAAATAGATGGTCTTATTTTTCCCTTATGACCTCGCTCTTTTTGGGTTTGTTTCTGTTCTATTAATGTGTTTCTGTGCGAGACAGATCTAGGTAACACGTTGCTTTGTTTCGGTGTAATATTCGGGTTCAATTGGATAAGATCTCATCGTAGGCACTTGTTATTAAGTTCTCAACATACATGAGAAATGATACAATAAATCGGCCCTTCAGCTTTTTGTTATCTTGTCCAATCGGTATTTGCCAGCAGCCCGCGCCTAGCTCGATAATAAACCGGCAACCTCCGGGGATCCTGGATGCTTATCCGTACCGTAGACTAATTCAACGCCACGCCGTTCTTAGTGACTCCAGGACAAAGATAAAAGAAGCTACTCAGAATTAATGCTTACAGATACCGGGCATTGCCTTATCACAATATGGTAAGGGGGCTCTGTAGTGTCAAAAGAATCCGAGGCTGAAAGATCTCACCTTAGAAGGTTTATTCTACTATAGGGGGGAAGTTATTCTCCCCACCGAACTACTCAAACTAAAGTATAATCACGAATTTCAGTTTCTGTCTGACGAGCTACTGTGAACAGCTACTCTTAACTAATGACTTTCCAGGACTCTTGAGCTACTCCAGTCGTTCTCACAACGACAAAATGCTCGCACCCCTCTACTTACACGAGTATGTCACCTAGTGTGTTATGACCAACAGCAAGACTTATGAAACCTTCTTCCGTGATGACAAGACCTATCCCCAGGTGATGAAAAATATAAAACCTGTCAGTATCTCCTGAATTGAAGAAACCTCCTTCGCAACTACCTACTCTCATTTTTAAAACTTACATTCCCATTCAACGATCCCTCTTCTTCCTCATGAATACAATCAAGGATTGTCTTCCTTTCCATAGGTCCAAGGATTCTCAGACCTTTCTTAATACAGTAATAACAGTAAGATGGAGGTAGACCCAAGAAGTTGGGCTACTGTTACTGGAAGTAACTGCGGCTGCGGCTCTTCTCTTCTCTACCACCCAAACCGCAATGGCAGCTGAAACCTAACCTGCAACAGCCGCAGGGATACCGACACTGAGGGCCATCATATTTTCCGATGTCATGCCGCCAGACCTTCGTTCCGCTATCTCTCTAGATAGGTGCCTTCTCAGTGGATACCTCACTGTCTGCTGCTTTTATTGTCGCTGTCAAAAAACTGCTGTTGTCATCGGTGCCGACCTCTGACATTGTCATAAATGGTTGGTTGAACATGCTTACTTCCGTGGTAGGCTGGACACTGGGTGCTATCACGAGATAAGGCGCGTGGTATGCGGCAGGTTTTGGCCGGATTCAACTCTTAATAACACTTAAAACACATTTCAGGCAGCATGTCAATTTCTTACTCAATCAACGTGCTATCATATAACTTCTGTTGCCCTGTATGATCAACACGAATGAGTCTAGCCGATACTCTGATACAACCGTAAAAAGATTAGCCATTCCCCGTTAGATAATGAAAAAGTCTTACTTCTAGGGTTTCCAAGAAGCTGAAGAGCTCAGCTCATCAGCCAATGGTAAAACTCCATTGAATTATCGACAATGCCAACCCCTCTCTGTGTTACCATGCTGGCCACATCAGCGCACAAAAGTCAAATGACCTATAATTCCTCTCCTCACAACGAATTCTTGACACAAGAATCTATCTGCCTAATGGGCTAAGTTCATGACAATGTCTCCCCGCCGTGCAAGCTTTGTAGAGCTCCCAACTGAGCTGATAGCCCGAATTTTTGAAATTTGTTGTATCTCAGACCATTTCAACCTCGCAATGACATGCCGTCGCCTCAAAGAAGGCGGTCAACACACGCTGAAACGACACTAGGCAGCTCATCTGGAGTTTAACCCTATTTCCGACTTTTTGCCTCTGACTATACCCTCGGCCATGCAAAAAGTTGTTCGAGACCCTTATGTCATTTGGAATATCCGTTCTATCGAGATCTGGGGCGATCGTTGGGTTGGGACTGCTGGGGATCGTTCAGACTCGAAAGGCCAGAAGATATCGACGGCGATTATGAGTGGCCGCAGGCGTTCGAAAATAAGATTACGGACAAGTACACACTGACTGATGAAGGCTTAGAGCTGTATCTTTGTTCTGTGAAAGAGTATGCTGGTATCATTTCTGCCTATAATCTTGAGGATGTGTGAGAGAAGTATTTCCTTCAGGGGCCAGTTTTCGTCTATAAGCTCTTACTGGTTCTACTTTGCTCCCACTTACAAAGCCTCAAGCATGTCCCATCGGACTATAATGCCGTTATTGCAGATTCAAGGTAAGCCACTGGGCCTTTCGCAAGTATGTCAAAAAACAATGGGCATTCGATGACCTTATCAGTAACTACACCATGAATTTAGTTGCCGACGCAATTGACAGGGCCTGGAGTAGAGGACCCTGGGCCCCTGGTCTCAGAAGCCTTCGAGAGATTGCTGTCGGTATTGATGCTGGTCTGTGGTTCCAAAGCCAGGAGACACGAGCATACCACGGCGAAATATTTCGATGCGTAACTTTGCTACCGAGACTTAAGTCTGTATACTTTGGATGTACGAACTTAGATGACTTTTGGTGAGGAGTGCGTAGGACAAAGGCTGTGTGCGGTTCCCATCCTGACGACGAGTTGGCTTTTTCTTCCATCGAGCATGTATTCGTTTATCGATTTCTTAACAGACCGGTGGCAATGAGGGTCGACAATATCCGATCATTCCTTACAACGCCCAAAGCTCTCAAGTTCTTGACTGTGCGTGGTGACTCGGGCGACTTCATCAAGAACGCTCAACTCACACTTATGGGCCGTGCCGGGAAGTCCCTGGAGAAGTTGATAGAGTATCCTGGTCACCAACAGAACTGGGGATCCCCCCCCGTATCACATGGCTTGGGTATCTACAAGCTTAACTATCATCACCGTAAGCGTCACCCGCTTCATAGAAATGGGGTTGTTTATTTTTGATATAACGCCCCAGAAGATGAGAATTCCATTTGACGAGTATTCGGCTGAGATTGAAAGTACATTCGAGCTTATAGTTGATAGTGTATTTTCTGCTACATCAGAAGTCCTCATATTTCACAAGAGCTTTGAAGATGATGAAAAGCTGGACATGGAAGTTTTGGAGGATCGTGACATACCTCACCTAGCATCAACGCCCATCAAAAGTTGATGAGAATGAAACAGAAAATAAAAGCAATTCATCTACTTATTGTTATTAATAAAAATGCCCTTTTTTTATGCTGAAAACGTCAAGCCAAGTTGAGAAGTGCAATACCACACTGCAGCGATGAGGAGTGCAGATAAGCCCGCAGCGTATCTTATCAGCCAATCAAATGCTCTCTGCTTATCGCAGCGAGTCAATTTACTCCCAATGATGATTTAATACCCTGTTACCCCAGACTTTCAGCCTCCATATCAATTGTGTCCTTCAATTGACTTGTCCATACTCATGTGATCACCAAAGCACATGACGGGAAAAAGATCACGACAAGGTTGTGGAGAGTGTAGAAAGAGAAGACGCAAGTGTGACGAGGTGAAGCCAAGCTGCGGTCAATGTGTTTCCAACCATCGCAACTGCAAATATGAGTTGAGGCTTGTTTGGAGCCAGGCGGGTCATACTAGGCAGAATGGTGAGTGAAAGGAAAGTAATTGAGGGTGTACCACTTACTGACCTCGAAGGCTCGAACGGTTCGATAAGCGCCAGTGGCACGCTGGAATTCAGCACAGAGAAGGACAACTCTGTATCATTGATACCGGAGTCTCTACCCAACGGCTTAGTTCTCCCAAGGCGATACAAGAGGCTGCTATACCACTTTGCTGAAGGTGTTCTGGCATCGCTATCAAGCCATCCAACCATACACAATGACTTTCGTCGTGGTCTCATGCCCACCATGTTTGATTCACCTCATCTCCTCTCTGCAAGTCTTGCCCTATCGACGGCAAGCTTTGAGTCAAGAGGGATAACAGAAGTCGAGGGAACCAGCACTTCTCGAATCATGGAGCACCTTCAGTCTTCGGGCCTGCCATTATTAAGATCAGCCTTGGCACAGGGACAACAAAGCGAGATTCTCATCGCAACTTGTCTGATCTGGTGTCTGGCAGACGTGTTTTCCGGTCAACAGGGTATGTTCCGGTGGCCGATTCACTTGCAGGGTATCAAAGCCCTTCTCCATGGTCGGAATGATTATCAACGTTTTGCTAGAGGTGATACAGCTTTGCGCTCTGCTATGAAACATCTCTTCATGCTTTATCGGAGTCTGGAGACTCTGCCGCACGTTCCGACCATAACTTCTGGAAAGACGAACGTCATTATTGCTACTGACTCAGCTTATAAGCCTCAGATAGATGGCTTTCTAGGGTATAGTGAAGAACTGCTCGACATATTACAGCAGATCAATGCAACAGCCCCACGTTCTGGGTTAGAAGACCCTCCCGCAGATGCAGATACGTTGCTTGGCAAGCTCAATGCCATGATCAGACGAGATGTCAAGTCACCGCCAGCGGTATCGATATCGTCTCTCTCGTCGCAATCAGGCCGCGACTTTATTCTCTGTAACCAAGTCTTTCAACAAGCAACGTTGATTCAGTTATATAGGCAGCTGTATGGCCTGCCATCTTCGTCTGAACCAATTCAAGCTGCTGTCCAGACGATAAATGGAATGATTAGTAACATGACACAAGGTGAGCCATGTAACACCTGGGTTGCCATGGCTATGCCTTTGTTCACAGTTGGCTGTGAAGCATACAAGGAAGAACAGAAGACTTTTATCCTTGATAAAATCCATAAACTGGAGATTTGCATTGGGTCTCTACATGTGAAAGTAATTGAGCAAGCTCTCAAGGATATCTGGAAAATCAGGGAAGATTGCAACGATTATGACGGGAATCTATGTGCCAGTTACTTGCTTGGTAAGTCATTGACGTAATCTTCTGGCGATAACACATGGCTAACAAAGGTTTCAACACACAGAAAAATTGTCATATAACATTGTTTTATTTTAGGTGCTATAACTACCGCTAAAAGGCCCAGGAAAAACCATTCCTTATCACATTATGTCCCGTGTGTGTCACTGAGCGCATATACCTACTGCCATAGCTCTTGTCGCAGATGCTCGGCCCATTAAGGTTAATTGATTCTTGCAAGGTCACTCTATAGCTCCTCTTCCTTCTTACCCTCGACCATTCGGCTGAGAGGCCCCTTCTTGACCATGATAGACATGACTTCGTAGAGAACATCAGCAGCCGCCATGGTTGTGTGCTCAGCGTTGGTGTCATAAGCAGGCTATTCGTACTCGTTAGTATTAGTCTTTCTTCATATTGAGCTAACCTTACAGCAACTTCAACGATATCTGCAGCGATGAGGTTCAGGCTTTCAAGACCTCTGATGATTGTTCGAAGCTCTCGAGTAGACCAACCTCCAGTTTCCGGAGTGCCGGTTGCAGGAGCAAAAGCTGGATCAAGGGTATCGATATCGATCGACAGGTAGACAGGGCGATCTTTGCCAACTCGCTTTAGAATCTTCTCGATAATGCCGTCAGTGCCGATAGTGTCGATCTCTCGAGCCTCCACAATCTCGAAGCCACAATAACCATCGTTGTCGTAGTCACTAGGTCCACTGAGAGTTGTTCGGATACCGGCATGGATGTTGGTATCGTTGGCAAGCAGGCCTTCCATAGCAGCATGGTAGAAGTATGTGCCGTGGTTAATGGCAGCAACTTCTGATGGGGAGCCACCAAAGACCTTGGGTCGCCCTATTAATGGTCAGTATTGCATACATTATATACAGAATATAGGGGTGATGGACATACATGTGTCAAGATGACTATCGAAATGGATGACAGTGACAGGCCCGTAGGCTCGGTTGATGGATCGAAGCAGAGGCAAAGTGATAGTATGGTCACCACCGAGGGTAATGACTCGGGGTAGAGTCCTGCCCTTCTTGGCTGGGCCAGCCTTGTCGGCATTTGTGGCTGGTGGGCGAGACAGGATACTGTAGTGACCTTCCTCAATCTGCTGGAGAGCAAACTGGTTATCGTAACTTGGAAGTGTCAGTATAACCATCCAGTATGACTCGGACATGTAGGCTTACGAAGTAACTGGGATATCTCCACAGTCGAGAACAGTCGCCCAGCTGTTGAATGGATTGGTGGCTAGGGGAACATTATATCCGCCACTAGAGTCCCTGTTAGAACATGTCTCTCCATACGGGGTGCAAGCATACTAAAGGTTAAGTCTACGAGAACCCTGTCGAATACCAGAAGGTCCAAAACGAGCACCAGGTCTGTAAGAAGTACCGGTATCGAACGGAGCACCGATAAAGGCAATGTCATACTTGATACTGTTCGCCTTCAAGCATGGTTGATATGGGAGACGGCCGAAAGTGCTGATGCCGGAGAAGACAGAGTCGGCCTAGACTCAGTTAGCCTGATTTACCACAATCTTGAGGCCAATGGGTACATACTTGTGTGCCGCCGTCACCAGGTAGGGTGTTGTACCAGAGACCTTGGTGAGGACCTGACATGGGCTCTTGGTCATGGCTATGGTCGCCATGAGCGACAGCCACAGAGGCAAGACTGAGTGAGAGAAGGGACTTGAAGAACATTATGGGCGATGTAAATGAACACTGGCAAGACTGCTGAATCATGTAATGGCAGCGCTACAGCGAGTATTTATGCTTATTCAGGACTCGGCTTGCGCAGATGCTCAGATCAGGATGACAAGTTACATTCGTGCCAATTGCCAGCTCATCGACCCATCGACGTAATTCCATCAACAACAATTCCCTCTTCCTCCAAACTAGAATCATGAGCCAGTCCTCAAAACCTCTTCCTGCAGGAATCATCATCACTTACACCATCAATATCGACGGGCGTCCAAGAAGTGCGTAACTTTCTATAATAGGCTAGTCTGGGGTAAATTCCTCGATTCAGCTAGAACCAGATCGGCACCCCGCAACCTCCGCATTCTTATCGTGGCTAAGTTGCCAAATTGAGTAAACCTTCTGATAAGACTTGATAAGCTTCTTGTACGACCATGACTTCTTGTTGACGTTGTTTGAGTGAAGTTTGTGTTACTCTGGAAAAGCGTGACGATCATGAGGTTGCAAATGCCGCAGACTAACGAAAATGGCGCGATGCAGCTGAATATGCCGACATCCAACCGTGGATGCGGGCTTATCTGCAGATGTGTGTTGGCAAAACCTTTACCAAATCGCGATAGTGCCTCTTACCGCTTTTGCATGGTGACGGAGATGCTTAGAGTCAAGTATTCAGAACGGCCCCGAGTTTGACTGGTATTTGTTCGCCCTTCGAATCTTTCGATTTTACTCAGAAGAGCATCCACTAAGGCCAGTCACCAGCAACGACCAACAATGACCACAATCGCTCCTCAACGTCAGGCTCCCCGAGCTCATCTTGAGTCCTTTCCGGACGAAGAAACTCCTCTTATCCCGCCCACTCAAAGCCATTCCATCGAACCCAAGAGCCGCTCGCCATGGCTCAGCGAAACCATCTTGCTCATTAAAGCCTCTGTACCAGTGATACTGGCCTACATGCTCCAAAACAGTCTTCAAACAGTCTCCGTTCTCATGGTTGGACGCCTTTCGCCCGAAGCACTTGCGACTGCTGCCTTCTCATACATGTTCGCCATGGCATCAGCTTGGCTTATTGCCCTTGGGGGTACAACGGCCCTCGATACGCTCGGCTCAAGCAGCTTTACGAGCTCGAAGAACAAACATGACTTGGGGATACTACTACAGAGGGGTTTGTTTGTCTTGACTGGCTTTTATACGGTAGTTGCTATTATATGGTGTTTCTCTGGATACATCTTTCGTGCTCTCGGGCAGGAAGATTTTATCTGTGTCCAGGGACCCAAGTTTCTGCAATTGTTGATACCTGGTGGTCTCGGTTATGTCTGGTTCGAGGCGATGAAGAAGTTTCTCCAAGCTCAAGGGATTTATCGTCCTGGAACGTATGCCCTCTTTGTCACATCTCCCCTCAACGCGTTGCTCAACTACATCTTCATCTACCGTCTTGGCTTTGGCCTTTATGGATCACCCATTGCCACCGGTATCTCATACTGGCTGTCCTTCTTCATCCTAGTCGGTTACGCAGCCTTTGTCAAAGGTGGAGAGTGTTGGGGCGGATTTGATGCTCGCCGAGCTCTGCAGCACCTTGGACCTTTTGCAAAGCTTGCTTTCCTTGGTGTTATCCATGTTGGCACAGAGTGGTGGGCATTCGAGATTGTCGCTTTTGCTGCCGGTCGTCTTGGAACGATTCCTCTTGCTGCCCAGTCCGTTGTTATGACTCTGGATCAGATCATAAACACCATCCCCTTTGGTCTTGGAGTTGCTGCATCTGCTAGACTGGGTAACCTCCTAGGCCTGGGAGATCCTCTGCAGGCCAGGCGTTGCGCACACGCTGCTGCACTCCTGTCCATATTCTTCGGGAGCATTATCCTCGCGATTCTCATGTCTACAAAGAATGTCATCGGTCGTTTGTTCAATGATGATCAGGAAGTCATTTCCCTCGTCGCGCACATCATGCCTTATGTAGCGCTCTTCCAGATCGCAGATGGTCTGAATGGAAGCTGCGGAGGAGCGCTCAGAGGTATGGGACGTCAATGGGTTGGGGCACTCGTCAATTGCATCAGCTACTATGGTGGTGCTCTGCCTGCTGGTATCTGGCTTGCTTTTCACGGCTGGGGCTTGACAGGACTCTGGGTTGGACAATGCGTCGCCTTATTCCTTGTCGGTATTCTAGAGTGGATTATAATTGCAATGTGTGACTGGCGAAAGGAGATTCAGAGGGCTGCGGATAGAATTGAGAATGGTGGTATGGAGAGTGTACACTGATCAACGAGAGCATACATGTAAAATGAAGATATCACTAGAAAGGTCACTTGATAAAACAGAACCTGTCTTCGTTGATCTGATTATTTCAATGTCTTCCCTTCTGAAAAATTTTAATATCAATTACACTTGAATCGCTATACCACGTACTGCATCTAAATGTCCTTACAAATTTCTAGCCCATGTCTCTGCAAGAACAGTGCCGTAGCAAAGTCGTAAGATTTTGGACCGATGTAACTCTTTTTTTCGCCCGAGATAAGGCGGAAGTCTGGAACCCCCATTGATAAGACAAGCTGGGGTAACAATTAGTGTCGCAATGTAGCAAAATCATCTGCTCTGATAAGAAGAACGTGGTATCGGCATTCGGATGCCGCATGATAAACATGGTGCTAGCCCAAATAGGGTCACACACGCACTGCAGCCTATCTCCGTGTTACTTATCTTTGCCTTATACGCTCATGCATATATACTTATAAGTGCGACGCGACTGTAGATGGTATTATATAGCGGCAGTTATGGCCTGTGATTGTGTGTATTGTTTTCTTGGCAGACTTTTCAATCGTCTTGTAGCCTTCATCCGAGCATTGCAATTTGCTGGATATTCTTGTCGACCAGTCTCCAATTACGTCGCGCCATTGGTTTCACAAGCCTGAAATGGACGTCGAAAAGAAAAACGGGGGTATCCTTGAGAAGGGGGATATTACCGAAGGAGAAACAACGGAACAAGGCTCCGTCATCAATGCATCCGGGCATACGGATCAGCTAACTCGCCAGTACGGCCTTGTTGGACTCACAGGCATTGCAGTCACAGTCAACAATGCCTGGGTCGTCCTCGGTTCCTCAATCTCTGTCTCCATCCTAAGTGGAGGCATTTCAGGTGTGATCTACGGTCTTATAGTGGCGGTAATCTACTACACTTTCATTGGTCTTAGTATCTCAGAGGTATGCATGACTTACCCTGACCCTATGGATCTGATCTAACATCTCCAAAGTTTGCTTCATCTTGCCCAAGTTCTGGAGGCGTCTATCACTGGGCTACCATTGCCGCTGGCCCCAAATGGGGACGCGTGACCGGCTTCTACACAGGATGGATCAACTTCTACGGCTGGATGTTCGGTCTGGCATCTCTCGTCCAAGTTGCCGCCAACGCAGGCGTTCAGTGTTATGCAACTCTGACACCTGGGTTTGCCCCTGAAGCATGGCATGTTTACGTCGCATACCTGATCGTCATCTGGCTCAGTGCCTTCATCGTTATATTCTCGAACCGACTCGTTCCATATACACAAAAGCTCGGCCTGTTCCTCGTCGTTGCAGGCGGGCTTGTGACTATTATCATCGTCGCAGTCATGCCATCGAAGCATGCTTCCAGTGACTTTGTCTGGAACTCCTTTCACGAGAACAACTTGACGGGCTGGAATGATGGTGTTGCGTTCATGGTTGGGATTCTCAATGGAGCTTTCACGATTGGAACTCTTGACGCCATTACCCATATGGCCGAGGAGACCAAGAACCCCAAGAAGGACCTGCCACGAGCTATCTTCCTATACATCTCGATCGGAGGTGTCTACGCTTTAGCCTTCGCCATTGTTCTTGGCTACGCCATCTCCGATTTGTCCGTTCTTCAAGGAAACTCAAACACTTTTCCTTTGGCTGGCATCTACCATCAAGCTACTGGAAGTGCAGCTGCTACTTTTGCCCTGCTCTTCATCATCCTCATCTCGTCTCTCTGCTGTGTTATCGGAACAGTATTGACGAACTGCCGAACCTATTGGACATTGGCTCGAGATCAAGCTGTGCCGTTCTCGAATTACTTCAGCAGAGTTAGTGCGAAGCTTGGTACACCAGTTGAGTCAACCTTGTTTGTGGCAGTCATTGCTTCAGGTATTGGTGCCATTCCACTTGGAAGTCCTGTTGGTTTCAGCAACTTAACGGGTTCCTTCATCATCATCACGACAGTCTCTTATGCTATTCCAATTGTGGCAAACCTCCTCAGTGGCCGGAAGCGGTTCTCACCAGGACCCTTTAACTTGAAGAATTGGGGATCCTGGATCAATGGGCTTACACTGATACTGATCGTGGTCTTTGATGTGTTCTTTTGCTTCCGTAAGTATTTTCGAAGCCGACTTGAGTATCCGATTCATTGCTAACAACTGGCAGCCGTGGGTATCCCATTTGATGCAACAACCATGAATTACAATTCTGTCATACTCTGTGGTCTCTGTTTCTTGATAACGATCTGGTGGCTTGTGTCGGCCTCCAAGCATTACCCTGGTCCATCTTTTCATCAGGCTGACAATGGCGAGGAAGAAAAGCAAGAGCAATCGTAGCGTATGTAAGCTTTGCAAAATAGTTTTAGAAGATACCGAGGTTCAGATAAATATTGTCTCTGCAACAACATCCGTGAACTATAGCCTGTGTTATGTCCATCGGCTTTCATCCCAATCAGTTGGACTTGTCGGCCACGCCAGTCCTCGTGGTCCTCCTGAATCTCCTCCTCCCAAAGGCTCTAGCCAGTCGTTAATTGCCTTCGAAGCCTGATCCAGATCAAAAGATTCGGGCCATCCATGGTCTCTATATATTTGCCTGATGTACTGAATGTCCAAGTCAGTGCCCCATTCATCAGTTGGGACATTCACCTCTTCCTTCGTAATCCTTTTGTTGGTCTCAGGCACCTTTTCAGCCTCAATGGTGATTCTCCGCCGTCCAGGGATGGGCTTTAATGACCGATACTGCTCCTTGAGATTGTCAAAGAATGCCTCAACAGGAACAGAACTCAGCATAAACGCCCTAACGAAATCTTCGATGATCTCGCAATCTTTGACCATCAACCAAAATTCACGACCGAAAGACTCATGGCCCACAGCGATGCAGACCACGTCACTGGGGTCCGCTTCTCCTTCTGTTGACCAGAACTCAGACCCCTCATGGTAGTTCTTGTGTTTCTAAAAATCCTGTTTAGTGAAGGCCGTGAGATCCAAGAGCTTGGATTTGAAATGGATGTACTCGACACATGTGCTGTCGAAGTAGGGAAGGTGGCGTATAACTTCGATAGCATAGTCAGACTTGAAATGTTGACAAGACTCGGGTGTAAGTTCTGGCCATCCTGTTGACGGAGGTATCTTGAGGTGAGATTTTTCGTAGTGTAAGGTCGTGAGGAACGTTTAGAAGTCAACGAAAAGCGCCCCGAGTTCCTCTGGAGTCAATCGTGGTTCAAGAGGCTCATCAGAGGCATCGGAATAATCCTCATCTGACGAAGGAGGTGTTGGTAGAGCTCTATATTCATCCATTTCGTTTGAGCTTGTAGTTAGCGACCGGCGGACAGACAGGTGAAGGGGTACTGTGATTTAAAGGAGAATTTAACTCGATCTCGGCATGATCGATGCCTTCGGGAATTTCCACAAGCACTCTAGTCACTCCACAATCTAGGCAAAAGCCGAAGCGACAACCAACAGTTATTTCACGATGGCCCCATTCTCCACAGTGTTGGTACCCCCATGTTCATAAACAAAGGATCATTAAACGCTCTTCCCAATCGGAGCATTCCTGAGAAGGTTAAAACTTTGAAGCTGGCGCCAAATTATTGCTGGCTCCTTGGCGTCTTGACCGTTACATGCGAACCTATTGTCTGCGCCTCTGATTAGTGGTCTGCGACGGCATCATTCTTTGAAACAGTCCTGCCCACCACTGAACCCAGTGTCACCAGCGACCCATGGCAATACGCGACTCACACATTTGAGTCATTCTTCGACGTCCCTAAACCCACTGGAAAACTCCTTGACGCACTTCTGGACCACGGCGATGCCATCCAAAAAGGCTGCAAGTCTACTTTGACTGATGCGATGGGCATGCCAGTGTGCATATTCCCTCGTCAATCAGATTGGTGCGCATTTACGGAATCTGCGCCCTCGAGCTTCCTGCCCGCATACTCATCATACGGGAGCGTCGCGTCATCTTGGTGGGCTGCGTATAGCTCCGAGGCTGTCAAGTACGCCGACTACTGTCCCAAAGCATGGTTTGAGGCGATGACTGCGTTGCCCTATGGCCCTGTTTGGTTGAATGACACTATCGCTTTTGCTGATTGTCACGCGGCCGCACAGACCAGTGGTGGGATTACTGCAGTTTCAGAAGCGACAGCAACAACCGGCTTGAAGTTAACAGATGTCGGAGCCACAGCTACTGCAACAGGAGAGTTGAACAGTGGCGCTGTGGCGATGGGAGGGAACAACTGGAGAGTGGCAGCAACATTGGCAATTGGGGTCGTGATCATGAATTAGTGGCTTGATTTATTTCCATGTATATAGGGCATAATTTCAATGATGAATATTTTTCCAGATTCAATGACTTTCCGTTAACGCCTTGCAGACATTGGTTCAATATTGAATAAATCTTTTATTGGCTCATGGTTTCGTGGCTGTTTTCAAGCTACCTCATGGGCCATTCATCGTGAAGCACGTGTGCCACACCTTGTATGAGGCGGAATCCTTGAGGCTCAGCACCGGATATATGTCAGATCAGGCGGGCTCAGCTTCCCCATTTATACAAAATCTCCGTCATCACTTCCATCAACTAAACTTAAGCATCATTCCAACTTGATCAAAATGGCAGAAATACTCGGCTTGGCCTCTAGCATCATCACGATTGTGCAAGTAGGTGGGAAGCTTGGCACAAACGCCATCCGACTCAAGCGGTTATGGGAAGAGGTACAAGATGTCCCCAACCAGCATTCAAAGATGCATCGACCAACTAGAAATCTTGGCACCCGCAATCGAGGAAATGGACTTTGAGTTTCAAAAGACTCGCAACGCGGTACAGAACGACTCTGCTGCTAAGCGAAGCCTCGAATATTCTCGGAAAGCAGTAGAGACGCTCGACACGTTGGTGAGGGATATGGAAAAGCAGATCAGTGCGGCCAACAAGAGTAGAAGATTGGTGGCTCAGCTGAAAGTCAGGGTCAAGAAGCACGTAATTGAAGATCACCAACAACGACTCACATCTGCACTTCAGCTGCTGTCTCTCTCCCAGCAGACATACTTGATGTAAGTCGAATTCTATCTATCTTTTATGCAAGAGTATGTTAACCTTCCCAGTGCCTTATCTCGCGCGCAGCCCGAAATGATCGTTTCGGAGATACAGAATTGCATGAAATTGGAGTCCCAGAAGCAACTTTCCTCAGGTACTGAAGACGATAAGCAGGACCGAGAAACCGATGTTAAACAAGTCGCAAAATCTCCAGGTTATCTGAAGCGTTCTGCCTCTCGTGGCTTTAACTTTTGGTCTGCAAAAAAGCCAATGCCACCCAGTAGATCTGGCTTCCTGGGAACCTTGGCTTTTCAGTCTTACGAGGTTGTCGAAAAGCCATCTATCCGCTATATTCCAGCAACGGCTCGATGTCAGTTCAGCCGTTGGTGATTTCAGAAGATTTTTAAATGCTGATTTGGCTCTAGTTTTCCAGGCAAGATTGCAGATACCTTGGTTCTTGCAGTCATCCTGGGACTTGACAGTTCTTCGAGCATCTAGCGGGTGGACTTTCCAACTGAATACATGGAACATCCGACCCGAAGATGCTGAGATATTCAAGGCAGTTGGACTTGGAAATGCCAGATGGATTACTGAACTTGTCAAAAGTAAAGAGGCTTCCCTTTATGACAGAACCCCCTGGGGATCCTCACTACTCATGGTGAGCTGCCAGCCCTTTTGATGAAACTGAGCTGAATATCTAGCATGCTCTCTGGAGTAGCCAAATTGAATCCATTAGAGTCCTTGTTTCTCTGGGCATGAGCACTCTTGACATTAATCTCACTGAGATGTTGAATTCAATTCTGCTCTGGTCCTGGAGCGATCTAGAATCAGTGTATCCATTGGAATCAGTTCGTATTTGGGCGGAAGAAATAGGCGGTATAACGGACGACGAGTGCATGGAAGATGGCGTTAGCGGGACCTTCTGGCAACTCCGAAACTTTCACAAGCTTCTGCCGAGCCCTAGAGCTCTCCATCAACTGATAGGTTCACTCGATTGGTCTGATGTCGATCCAGCTATTCCGCTAGAGATGTTGAGGAGCGGCCTGGTTTTGGCTTCAGACTTTACTCCTTGTCACTGTTCATCTAAACCGGATCAAGACCGCAGATCCTATCTGCAGAACTTCATATGGCAGTATTTCCATGCACTTTTAAACCGTGACCGAAGCTTTCAGGACTGGCGAAGCCTAACCAGGAAAATATTTATCGGCCTCTCAGCCTGGGACATTGTTCACCCTCATTATGTGCGCCCGCAGAATCTCGTCGGTGTTCTGAGAGCGTTATGGCAGCGACAATTTGCCTTACTTTCATTTGAGAGGTGGATACAAATGGCTATGCGGCTATGGCTTGAAGATCTCGCAGATGCTAAGATTGATTTAGAAGAATACATGAAATGGGAAATGGTGTACAGTCGGGAATACAGGGAAGACAAAACGACTGGGGGCTTGGAAATGACGATACTGCCTGGGATGCGTATACCAGAGTCCGGACCTTCACTGTCGATTATCTCATTTGGCCAAAATCCTGAAGATTGGCGTTTCTCATGGGATCCTTGCGTGGAGGAACTATCAGGTGAGTTTTGGACAGCACTAAATGACGTTAAGATAAGAGTCCCGGGAGCTTGGGTGGATGAGAAAGATTTTGACTTTGAGTGTCATATGAGAGATCCATCCTCGTGTTGTTTTAAAAGAATGGAAAAATCTCATACATATAATGATGAACAATGGTGGATACGAGGAATGAATACCTGCGAAGAGTTCTCACCAAGTGCAGAGTTCAGTTAAACCTGGGATTTTTAATCTAATTTTAATGGCAGGCCTTATAAGTAAATCGTTAGTTATTGAAGGTAGAAATAGGAGTCACGTTGAATCTTCAAACATCAAAACGAACGATGCATATGAGTTCTTATTAGAGACTTATAATCACTAACTGCCATTGTATACATTAGCGGAGATCTGTATGCCAGTTATCCCTACCGGCCCCAACCAAACACGCCACTGGAAAGCTTTCAAAAGTCATTGCCTGTCTGGCTATTTTAAGCATCAGCATCTCTGTAGGTTTTGACAGGTCAAACAAGTTCGGTTCCTGACAACACTAATACTGGTGAGTCAATAGTCGCACCCGCTTTACTACTCCTGGAGGGCCAAATCGATAGTTTGTGTAAACTACTCTAAAACGAGCAAAGCTAGCGTCTAGCATGTAGATTGTAATTTCCCATTTTCCTTTTCTTCTTTCCTCGAGTACTCGGTAATCGAGACTTTTTTTCTTTCTTATTATTCTTCTGCGTTGCAAGTGGCTTTTTTGGTCTCTCACAATGATCGCACTTCAAGCCATCGCCTGGTCATGCCTGGCCTTTTCTCCACTGGCTGTCTCCGCTGGAGCCTGTAAGCCCAAGTCAACCGATCTCAGCACTACCATCGCCGCCACTTCAGAGACCGCGTCTTCGGCAGAGTCGACTGTTACTGATATCACAACAACCATCGCTTCCACAATTGACACGACCGCTTCATCCATTCTCGAGGAGACAACAGAGACATCTACCATCGAGACAACCACCTCCGAAGCCGCAAGCACCACTTCCAGCGCGCCATGCCCAAGCTACACGCAAATCATCCCGCCACCCAGCGGTAAAGTCTGCGGAAAAGAAGTCACCAGGGGAGATTCCAGCTCTTCACCTCTCTACCTCGCATCCCCGTTGTCAGTGACAGGTCTTACCGGCTGCGCCAAATACTGTGGAGATAACCCTGAATGTGTTTCATTCTATGCGGAGGACTATTCACCTGCTCCAGGTGCGCCGGTCTACAAGATCTGCTTCTTGTTTAAGGGCTACGAGAAGGATATTCCCTTTGGTCCGGGAGAGGCTGGTAAACCGACCTACTATGAGCAAGACTGCTTTGCTTGCGTCCGCGATGAGGCCCAACCACCTATCCCAAGTTGAAAGGAGAATAACAGACAATCTTACGAGAGTATGCGAAGGCGATAATGCAGTATAGAAGTGATATATAAATACCGCGAGCAATATTTGAATGCTGTTATGAATTTTGTACATGCGACAAGAGAAACGCCACCAGGTCGTCAACTTCTTCCGGTTCTTTAATCCAATGTCCCTCCTGCTCTGCCCCCTGATATTCCTTCCACAGAACTGTGAAGCCAATTTGAGTAAGAACGTCTCGCGCTTCCCGTCCCAGCTTGACATCAACATACGCATCGTCAGTGCCATGACCAAGAAAGACAGGCGTCAACAGAGGTCTCTCATTTGACTTATTTAGTGCCAGCTTCAACTGAGCCAACATTCCATCAACAAATACACTTGCATCATCCGTGTTTGATGACGCCTCGCTTGAGAAGTAGTCTTTTATGTCGGAAGCAAGAGGAAGCCAAGTACTCGTGCCGAAAAACGCACCCAGTGTTGGCGGATTTATACAAAGCAGAGTCCACATTCCCACTGCTGCACCCTGGCTAATGCCACCCAGAACTATCTTTTTGAAATCTCCACCAACTTTTACAACTTCCCCGTTGAGTATTGACATGAGGTAGCTGACCGAATCCTCAATCCCCGGGGTCTGCAGATCTTGCCGAGCAGTAGTGTCCGTCAAAGAATGAGCCTCAAACCACGCCGGCATGTACTCCTGGAAAGTCGCGCTCCATAGCCCACGAGAGGAGGGAAATACCCATCGCCAATTGGGTAGTCTCAGAAGTAGGCTGGAATGATCTGGTGAGAGAGTCTCACCGAATAGCTCTCGAGCAAACTCTTCGCCATTGCTGCCTCGACCGTGGAGTAGAATTGCTGTGTGTGTATGCGGTGTTTGAAGAGGCTCGATTGTGAACATGGGACCGAAGCTTTCACTGCTGTTTTCCGGCATGTTTGGCTTCTGGCTCGCTGTGATGATAAGGGAAAAAAAGTGAGACTTGTAGTGAAGTGTCAGTGGAGACAATCATCACCAATCAGACTGCGGATCTCGGCTGAAGGTAACAGACACAAGGTAGGAAAGCAATGCACAGTCAGTCTGTAGTTCTTGTCATCGCAAACACTCTATCTAGAACATCATATTTTCTATCTCGTGGTGCCTTTAGAGATACATATCGGCGTTACCACGGCTTGGTAAAGACAGCCAATTGTGATTCAAATGACGGGAAACAAACAACAGCGAGAAGCCCGGAGAATCATGGAAAGGCATAATAAATAGGGGATCTTGATCCAAAAATACGCATTTATTTTAAGAGGTTATCTGCTAAATTAGTTATCCGCGGCATCTATTTCACATTAGTACTCCATGACTGACAATATTGATATGGGTCTTGACTCGGATAAGTGTACTCTGACAAGAAATCTAGATGCAGACCGGACCTCTGTATTTGTAAAGAGCCACAGGATCTCAATCCTGCATTTCACAATTACTTGCGTATGCCGTGCAGGCAAATCGTGAACCAACCACACTGTTACCGAGACGTAGATCAAAAAAGGCCAATTTACTAACGGAAACGTCAAAACGGAAATCTTGGCATTTACCCTCGCACAGCTCCCCGCAGTGGCGGTTCTGGTATCCGACACAATTTTTGGTGGAGTGTTTATCCGATGATGAGGGGAATGCGCTTTTCCGTCATGTCGCCCAATGCCATGCTTTAAGGTGGAGATCCGGATATCCGATCTCTCTTCTATATTATATAACTTCTATTCATTAATCCAAAATGCAAGAATCATCTGATAGTACAAACAACATCGAGGCCATGACTATCAGACACGACTCTAACGCCATTGAGGCTCACAAGCCGGCTGTTCAGCCGCCATCACAGGCGAAGCTGTTTACACTAGATGAGATGGTTAAGCGACGCGCTGCCGAGCTAGGAGATACCATCTTAATGGGGGCTCCAGAGACGGGTGTTGATGATTACAAGGAGTACAGTGCTGTGGATATCGATAGATTTGCTGATGCGGCTGTTGCAAAACTCCAAAGCCTTGGTTTGACTTCAGTGGTATGTTGCACAACCACGATATGAGGGCGAGACTAACAGAATAGGATCCAACGCTTGAGAAAGCTCCAGTTGTTGGCATGCTGGGCCAATCTGGCATTCACGTCGTTATCCAGATTATCGCACTCAACCGACTTGGGTATTCCTCATTCCTCATCTCAACACGTCTCGCAAGTCCAGCCATAACCCAACTTCTCACCCTAGCAGACTGCAGCGTTATTCTCACGACACCAACTTTCCACCCCGTTCTCAAAGAAGTTCAGCAAAATCGGCAACTCGAGATTCTTCCTCTTCTGCAAAGAGAGGATATCTTTCATCGTGATGCACCCAGATTCGTGAGAGATTACAGCCCCGAAACTGAATCTCGCAAAGTCGCCGTTATTATCCACTCTTCTGGCTCAACTGGTCTTCCAAAACCGATTTATCTCACCAACTCGAGCTGCATCGGGGCTTTTGCAGTCCATATGAATATGCGAGCTTTCCTAACATCGCCATTCTTCCACAGCCATGGGTTCTACGAGGTGTTCAGATCGATTTACTCCGGCAAACCTATCTACTTTACAAACTATGGATTACCTCTGACACGAGAAAGTGTCATGGCGCAGCTCAAGGCCACAAAACCTGAGATCTTCCACTGCGTTCCTTATATTATCAAATTACTTGCTGAGAGCGAGCAGGGTATTCGGATGTTGGCAGATATGAAGCTCGTCCTTTATGCGGGAAGTGGATGTCCCGATGATCTGGGTGATCGATTAGTTGAGAGAGGCGTCAATCTCTGCGGAAACTATGGAGCGTTAGTACCCCTTACTGGCGTGAAAGAACTATCTAACATGTTGAAGCACCGAAACTGGCAGACTCGCCACATCTGCTCGTCCCAAAGGTGACAAGGCATGGAATTACATCCGTGTCCTTCCCCCAGCAGAACCCTACACCGTTTTTGATGAGGTTGCCCCAGGTCTTTTCGAATGCGTCGCCTTAGATGGGCTACCATCAAAGAGCACCACTAATTCAGACAATCCTCCTGGATCTTTCCGTACACGAGATCTTTTCACACAACATCCTACGAGGCCTAACCTCTGGAAATTTGCCTGTCGTCTAGATGATCGTTTCACTCTCATTAATGGCGAAAAAGTCCTTCCGATTCCCATTGAAGGCAGGATTCGACAAGAAGAAATTGTCAAAGAAGCTATTGTCTTTGGAGACGGGAGGACGTATCCTGGTATTCTAATCGTGAAGGCTGATCGGGTGGCTGATATGCCTGATGACGAGTTCCTCAATGCCATTTGGCCTTCCGTCGAAGATGCAAACTCCCGCGCTGAATCATTCTCGCGAATTCCCAAGGAACTTGTGGTCATTGTACCGGCCGATTCAGCTTATCCACGAACAGACAAGGGTACTTTTATCAGAGTACCTACATACCGCCAATTCGAGAAGGAGATCGAAGCCGCGTACAGAAGATACGAAGGCCAAGACGATCAAGCCGGTTCCCTAACACTTGAGGGCAAAGAGCTGGAAGACTACCTGCTACAACAACTCAAGACCAAATGTGGCGCAAACCTTGACTCTGCTGAAGCAGATTTCTTTGCTTCAGGTGTTGATAGTCTCCAATGCATCCAAATGTGGAGTTTGATCAAGCGAGAAATCGACCTCGGTGGTAGACAATCTGAGCTTGGACAAAATGTGCTTTACGAGACTGGCAATGTCAAGTTACTAGCTCGTCAACTTGAGAGACTGAGGAGTGGTGCGCATGATGAGGCGCAGGATCAGCTGAAGGTCATGGAGGGGTTGATTGAGAAGTATTCTTCTTTCGAACGTCATGTTCCTGGATCTGCACCTCATCCTGAGAAGGAGCTCGTGGTAAGTTTAACAATCATGTTTTATAAGAGTCAAGCTAACGGGCCAGCTACTCACTGGTGTTACTGGTGCTCTGGGAGCTCACACCCTCGCACAGCTTACAGCTCGACCTAATGTTGGCGCAGTCTGGGCTTTAGTCCGAGCAGCCAGCGACACAGCAGCCACCGAACGACTGTACAGCTCCCTTCAAGCCCGCGGTCTATCACTCAACGAAGAGCAACGAAGCAAATTCCTAGCTCTTCCTTGCGATCTCAGCCGTCCTGACCTCGGTCTGAGCGAATCACACATCTCCGAACTTCGCACCAAGCTCACAGTCATTATTCACAGCGCGTGGGCGGTAAACTTCAATATTTCCGTGCAATCATTTGAGGATCAACACATCAAAGCAGTACACAACCTAATCCAACTAAGTCTCTCTGTGCAAACACCCAAGCCGGCGCGTTTCTTCTTTTGCTCTTCCGTTTCGGCTGCAGGAGGATCACCGCGGCCTGGAAAGGTTCTTGAAGCGCAGGTTCCTTCGCCTGCACATGCCCAACACACTGGTTACGCAAGATCCAAGTATGTTGCTGAGCATATCACTGGTAATGCCTGCAAGGATGCAGGTGCGCCCGCGAGGGTTTTGAGATTGGGACAGTTGGTTGGTGACACCAAGGTTGGGGAGTGGAATACTACTGAGGGTATTCCCTTGATGATCCAGACGGCTGTTACGCTTGGTGCTCTGCCAGCTCTGAATGAGGTAAATTATTCAAATTGCAAGGGGGAGTACAGGTACTGATATGCACAGGAAATGACATGGCTACCCGTTGACCTTGCCGCTTCGACAATCCTAGACCTTTCCAACCTGGGCGAGCATGCGCCGGCAGACCGTTCTTCCGACCCTGATCTTGTGTATCACATCCTCAATCCCGTGCGCTTCCACTGGACACGAGATATGCTGCCTTCCATGGAAAAGGCGGGCTTCAAGTTCGAGACTCTCACTACTGACCAATGGATGGAACGTCTCCGCAACTCAGATCGTGATCCTGCAAAGAACCCTCCTATCAAGCTACTAGATTGGTTCGAAGGTAAGTATGGCAACAAGGCTTCATCATCAGCTGAGAAGGGCCCGTTGGATTACCTAACGGATAAGTCGAGAGAAGATAGCGAAGCATTGAGGAATGTGCCGGATGTAACGGACGTGGAGTATGTAAGAATGACGCTCGGGCGGTTACAGGCACGCTGGGCCGAGAAATTATGATTTAGCCGTTCAAGTCAATTTTTCTGTCAAATGCTACCCAAATTTGTGCTTCTAAATGTGCTATATCTAAGTCTAAAATGCAAGTTTGAGAAAACAAACCCATGTGCTGTTGTAAAAGTGTATGCATCCTCCTCTATCAAGGTTCATGGCTTTGGCCATATTCAGTTTTCGTGGTGATCCTCATCTTCCGTCTGGATCTGCTGTTCTGACAAACGCGGGTTCCTTAATGCCAATGCAAAGATAATCATCGGGATACAAACGCAGATACCAGCAATGCAAAGAAGTCTTTGCACGGAACTGTAACTGCGGATAATGGCATCTCTGGTTTCCGTGCCAACAGGATAATGAGGCATAACGGCGAATGGCGAGTTATAAATTCTCTTGGCGAGATCCTCATCTGGTTGGAAAGCAAGACTTTTTTTCAGAGCTTTGTAAAGGGTTTGCGTCCAGATGGCGCCGGACAGACATGTACCGAGGGCACTTCCAACGTTGTAAAATGAAAGATAAAGGCCTGTGAGTATAGCTACGTGCTCGCGCGTCGCTGAAGCTTGAATAGAAGCTTGAGTTGGATAAGCGAAGAATCCACCGGCCACTCCGAGAAGAATTTGCGCCGCAATGATTCCGTCTTTGGACGAGGTTGAAGCTCCGCCGGGGTATATGATCAAAACACCAAACGCGACCATAAAAAGCAGTGTACCGCCGACAATGATGAACTTGAGTCTACGAATCTTGAAAATGACCAGACCAGCTAGAACTCCAGTGATAACGCCGAAGAATGAGAAGAAGGAAATAATGCGAGTCGCGTTCTCGATGGAAAAGTCAAAAGCAACAATGAGAATGGTATAAAGATAGTTCCCTTGCGTGCACCAGGCGAGATTGAGAAGACTTCGAACTGCCAAGGCTGACCAGACACCTCTGTCGCGAAGAAGATGAAATGGGACGAGAGGATGTCGAGCACCGCGTTGTTCCCAGGTGATGAAGGCGACCATAAAGCAAAATCCGAGTACAAGTGGAAGAATGATATACCAGCTGCGCCAATGACTTGCAGTGCCCCCAGCGACGGTCAATGGCGCAAGGATAAGTGAGAATGCAGCAACAAGAAGAACAAGACCGATGATATCGAGTTGATGGAATAGATCCTCTCTGCCTTTTTTGGTCTTGAGGGAAACTAAGACAATATGGTTGCTTTCCTTTCCGCTTTCAGATTCCCATGTTTTTCTCTCAAGGAAGTATAGACACGAAAGTAGGGGAAGTGAAGCGATGGGATAAATGATAGCCCACATTCCAAGACCCCATCTCCAGGTCGTCGTGCTCAATACTGCTGAAGTGATGTTCCCGCTAATCCAGGTGTTGATCAGGAACGGAATTGCTGGGAGGTAGCTGAAAAACACGCGCGCTCGCATGGATGAGAAATCTGCAATGAGGACCTCGAGCAGAAGAACAATGCACGTGTATCCTGTTTGGTAAATAACTGAGCCCGTGCAGAAAACCTCAACAGACGGTGCAGTTGCTTCAATCGCGATGCCGAGGGTATAAAGAACGGTTGAAATAGCGATGACTTCGAACCTGCCGAAGACATCGGCGACCTTGGCTGCTGTTGGTTGCACAGCGACAGCGATGACATTGCGCAAAACATTGATGGTAGAAAGATACGAATGCAGATCGAAACTCGACGTTGCGTATGATTGATACGCTAAACGGACCTGACTCTCAAGACCGTAGGCGTACCCGACGAGGAAAATACCGGTAAAGAGCCAAATACGATGCGCACGCGTCAGATTTTTTGAAACAACAGCCATGCGAGCCACTCCGGCCGAAAGTCTCTTAGGATTCGCTGGGCGAGCGGCATTTTGTGATATGTTACTTGAGCTTGGTTCTGGAGCGCCGAGAAGTGGCGCTGTTTCTGAGGACATGACTGCTGATGGTGGTGATGGTGAGGGGAGAGTGAAGAATTTGACGCATGAAACAGAACAGAAACAATGGAGCTGAGATTGCAGATGCAGATTCAGGCAGCAAGCAAGGGGGAGAGAAGAGCGATCATCTGATTTGATGGGCGTGACTTGCCTGGCCTTGTGACATCTCATTAGATGACAAAGCCATCTGATAAGATTATATGTCCAATAGCGGCGGATCTAACCGTCACTTAAGTGGAGACCTGACGCAATGATCACGAATGAATGCCTGAGGCAGAAACAACACCAGAAGACTATTTAGATCTAGGAATAGAAAAAGCATATAATATAGGACAGTTCTAGTAATGAGAACTAGTTTTTTACGTATTCCTTCTGAAAGGGATTATTTGTGGGATGTTGAAGTTGTATGTCATCATCCTTGTTACAGGTTCGGCAACACTCCCGGCATCGGACGAGGTTGGATTGAGATTATCTGATTATGCACGATGAAACTCAATCCAACCACCAAACTAACGGTCCTTGGCACGGCTATAAAGCTTGCAGCATATCGCTAAGTGGAGATGAAGGTTCAGGAGTTCTTATTTCTTACATCTCGATCACCTTGATCAAGTAAGACCGAGAAAGGGCACCTTTTCAATAACCCCACGAATCCGCCCATTGAAAAAGTACAACGATATAGCGAGTGAACCCAGAGCAAACAGAATGCCCCCAAGCAGGATATAAGTGTCTCTGATGCCCATAGTGCTGACCCAAGAGTTGAAAGAATGACTGTACCCGAATGAAATGGCGTTTCTCCCCCCACAAGTCAGTACAATTGCGGGACCTGACACATGCGGAAGCAATTCTCCCAGCCAAACTCCAGTCACCGCTGAAATAGCGCAGAACCCAAGTTAGAACAAAGCAAAGGCAGCGTGAATACATACCCAACTGTACCTGGACGGATCTGCTGCTACAACGCCATAGATGATCATGCCAAGAAAGCAGAAGACCGCACGGAGAATAAAATTCGGGAGAACATGTTCTGGCTCTCTCACGCCACCGTTTCTCCTTGTCAAGTAGCGACTGATCGGTTCCGCAAGCTCTCCGTATCCAAGACCAAACATGGCTCCGATAGCCCCCCCAATTTGGACTGTCCCAGTAGTTGACGCCAAGAAATTCCCTGGCGGCATCTCTAGACGCTGGGGGTAAGTCAGGCTTAGAACGACAAGACCTCCGAACACTATACTATTGAAGAGGAGCACCCAAAGCGTTCCTGGGACCAGAATGCAAAGGAACATGTCTTTGTATGCGCCGAGAAAGCGGTCAATAGGGGATGGCTGAACAGCAAAACGCGCGAACTGACGCTTATACGAGGCCCCTCGAGGAGCATTATCCGATTGAGCCTGATAGATGTTGAAACCGGCGTCACGGGCAGCTTGGGGCGAAGAGAAGGCTCGATGGGTGCCGTAGGCATCTGTAGCGTAAATCCGACCACTAAGCTCGGTTGCTTGACGTTCAAGACTTTGCCGTTACTCTCATCCTTTTCCATTTCGTGCAACTAAAGGTAAAGGAGAAACCAATGAGTAGGAATGAAGTTCATAAGATTGGATATCTACAGTAAGAAACTGATAGGGATATTGAGTAAGAGACTGAGCAAAGAAAGGTGAGGACAACACGCATTTTAAATTTCAACATGAGGTAGACCTATATGCCACTTCCTCAAGGATTTTCGGTAGTCGGGGCCCCAGAAACTCTAATTAGCACTCCGGGTTTTACCCCACGATTTTGTCTACTGTGACCAAGATCATTGGGTTCGAGATAAACTGAGTTGGACGGAAGTTTATACACTTGCTAACTTTGATTCCTAGCAATTGCGTTGTTCGGGCCGAACATGCTCAACTCTTGATCTTCTTCCGAGTCTTTGAGACCACACACCACCATCAAGACCGACAGCGAATTCTCGACGGCTTCTAGAACCATGAGCCCAGGTTCCTTCTAGCCATTTCGTGTCCCTGAAAATTGCGTCGGAGACGAAGAGTGTTGTGTAATTACTTCCAAGATTAGTGACTTCTCGTCTCCTTGAAATATTCTTGCGAATGGATTAGTGCCTTACCCCTTGAATCTGCATAATCGTTGGACGGGATATGCTTCAGACTTTTCAAACGAGGGTGCAGCAGATGACGAAGACCTTGTGGGCTTTGGGCCCCTGTCAGTGATTCCGATCTGGTACGTGACATTTGAACATTAGCCGGCATTAACTGAAAGTTACCCTCGGCATTGGGATTCTTGATTTTACAATTCATATGTCAAAAGGCATGTGAGTATTGATAACTCGGGAGGGAGCCAACGAACTAGAAAGAGGTCTCTGTTTAGTTTATTAGCCGGCTTTAACCATCCAGAAACTCATGACCTTGGCAGTGGCTTTTTCTTCTTGGCATTAGAGGAGCCAATTGAAACAATGAGCTGTGAGCTTCCATTCTTGGAAATCACCGATTGCTTCGGGCACTTATACCTCGATAAAATATACCAAATTCTTGAGCATGATAGAACTATCACTCAACTGCTGACCACATCAATAGAAGGAAATACCTGTCGCTTGCTTTCATCCTCCTTTCAAAATGTCATCTACACTTACCACAACGGTCAATATTATTTCCGCGCTTATTTACTCCATCTTGACACCAACAGGTTCAGTCATAGACGCGAACCCAACAGCAACTACAATTGAATTGAAATGCCCGAATCATCCAAAGATTGATTGTCATCAACCCTGGACCAATACCTTTGTGATTGGACCATGGGCCAGCACCGTCGTCCCAAAAGGGTCACCATCTACGGGCACGATGCATTGGTTGTGGGAAATTGAAAAACAGGCTGTATCTATGGAGTGTCAAATGAGCTCTGGCATACGCCAAACTTGTACTGGCATCCAGGTTCCGTTGGGTTTCACAACATGGGTTCCACCTGTTACATGGAATGCCCATACTTGGACTGTGACCAGGTCAGAGGAAATGTTTGATCTCACTCAGGTCTCAATCGTTATCACCACTGGTCAAGAACTGTTGGGAATCAGTACACGCAAATCGTCGTCCGAAATACCGCCACCTGTCACTACGACCCTCTTCATTTTTGGTGTTGGTGACTATGCTCAAGGTACCCCAGTAGGCTCCGTTATAGATGCAAATCCGACAGCAACAACAATCGACCTGGGATGCCCAACCAAATCCGACTATTTTTGCCCAACCTGATACAGTAACACCTTCGTCGTTGGACCATGGGCTAGCTCTACCGTCCCACCAGGCTCGGCTTCAACGGGAACGTTTGAGTGGTCTCTATCCTATAACGCCAGGTCGGACGTATCTGTGAATTGTTTCATGAGAAGTGGTACACCTCGGACTTGCACGTATATATACAAACCATTCGATATCGAGAGTGATCCTAGTCAAAGTCTTTCTGATATTACAGACAGTTTTACGGCGACCGAGGGCGGTTCGACACCGCCTGAATTGAAATTCGGTACACGGATTCCGATCATAATCACTGCGGGCAAGGAACTTTTCGAATCGATTCCAAAAGCTACAGCTACGGATACAGAGTCCTCTACGGAGATAGAGTCCAATGCTTCTACAAGCACGGAGGCCCCGACTTCGACTGTTACCGAGGCACCACATGAGACGAATGGAGCTGGATCACATACTTGGCGCTGTATGGGTGCTGTATTCATCGCTGGGCTGGCTTCACTTATCATCAACTCATGGTAAAGAAATTTCAGTCATACTGTCCTGTGAAAAAGATACGAATTAACATGTAATCTATATGCGAGCGGGATCCCGAGTGAGTGCGAGGCAACGAATGAGATCGTGATTTTACTCATTAGCCGGCTTTAACCAGGAACGCGAGCTTACCGCTTAGCTCTGCCTTAGCGACGTTTATCTTGTTAGTGCGATAAATGATCCAATAGCAATCGGCAATTTACCGCCATTACAAGAAATCGCCGATACCCTTACGCCCCTTTGTCTCATTTAAAACATGACCGGCGGTCACACGCAAAACTAGTGGTATTCACGTTCAACCATCACACTGTTGCCATTCGTTTCATCACTCAGAATGTCTTCAGCACTCACAACGCCAGTTTTTATAATCCCCTTTGCTCTATACAAGACGCGCACACCTTCGGCTACAGTCATTACCGCCAACCCGACAGCGACAACATTGCAGCTATTTTGTCCCGACGAAGTCTCAGTACACTGCAAATCATCCGGATACAACAACACCATAGTAGTAGGGCCATGGGGAAGCAAAACTGTTCCAGCCGGAGCAGCTTCGACGGGCACTTTCCATTGGATGCTGAGTCTGAATGATTTGGGCGGCGTCAGTTCAGTTGAATGCCTTGTGAGCAGCGGTACGCCTCAGGCTTGTACGCAGAAGTTACTGCCCAGCGAGACTGGGGAGAAGGGCATCACGGAAACCGCCACTGGCTTCGAAAGCATCACGAAGGAGTTTGAGTTGGCTTTCGGTACGCTGCCAATCGTCATCACCAAGGGGCAAGATCTGCTCGAGTCAGCGTCTCAATCTACAAAGACGGAGAATTCTAACACTCCTGAGGCCACTGGGAGAGAGACTGTTTCCAATGGGCCTGAGACTACTGCGACTGCATCTTCAAGTGATGCCACGGCACCGGCAGAAACCAATAGCGCTGGGTCGAGTGCTGCACGTATTCTTGGTGCCGTGTTCATGGCTGGGCTGGCCTCATGGATTTTGCAAACCTGAGGCTTCAACAGAGATTATTGTGTCCTCAGTGAGCACCAGACATCACATCGGGACCTTGTTCTACTTGATTTGTGCGATCACATATTTCTTGATGCTTGGGTTCTACAACAAATATTTTGTGGATATTTATCGCTTTTTTCTCTGCATGTAATAACAGTCTTCTTTGCAGCCGAATGAGGACTTTTAAATGGATAGATAAACACCAGTCACCATTCAGACCGACCATGGAGGGACATCGCTTTTACACTCATATAGTCCAAGGTAGGTTCCCTAGCGCTTAACAACGAGAGAGTTCACAAACTTAAAGAATATAATATATAACCCTTCTTGAGATAATCTCGATCCAATTTTATTTAGATTAAAGAGTAAGACCGATATTAGGTTCTTTAAAATACGCATGGAGTAAAAGTCTTCTTTGTTCTGCCTATCGATGAAGCATTACGTCAGCGGAGCATAGCATAAAAAAACAGACCACCAGCTTGCAAACAACCTAGAATCGTAGCTTACAACAACCATAAACTCACCAAAACAATGTCATCAGGGCAAACTCAGGAGTCCCTCGCCTGGAGAGGGCGACAAACGATGGTGCGACAACAGCAACAACAACAGCAAAATATGGCGCCTGCAATGTTGCAAATGGCAGCTTCTATGGCTCAGCGTCAATTCGACGAGATGCAGCGAATGACCCCAGAGCAACAACAGCAGGGCAATCGTATGGGTACTCCTCACCACGGTATCCCTATTAAGGAGCCTGACGACCTGATGCTCTTTAATGGATATGCCTTTACCCAGCCCGATTTTATTGCGTTCAGCACTGCGTGCCTCGAAGGTGACTTGCCCACCGTTCAGTCAATCATCACCTCGCAATCTCGCACGCCAGCTTTTCTTCACGAAGGCCTAGTCAATGCTCTGGGCAGTGGAAAGGTTGGTGTCGCACGCTATTTACTCGACTCTGGGGCGCCAATCACAAAAACAACTCCATCATGGGCTCTCGCAGCTCCAAAGGATCAGCAAAAGTCTTTGTTTGAGTTATTTATTCAGGGCGGTTGGACACCAAACACGCCTGGTTTCTATGGAGCTGTCCTCCTTCCATCGGTTATCCGCAGTGGCAATGAGGAGCTTATCGACTGGTTCCTCGACCACGGCGCAGATCCAAATCTTGGGAGACAGCAGGATAATCGCGACCGATATGGCGAGCCAGAAACTAATTCCTGCGAAGCACTCGAGACTGCCGCAGTGACGGGTACTGTCGAAACGGTACAGAAGCTCCTCAACGCTAGGGCGAAAATCGGAAATGGAGCCCCGTTGTATTTCGCAGCGGGTGCGTGCCCGCCAGGATCAAATCCTCACGCTGGGCTTGTAACGCCAAGCAAGGAATTCGATGAGGGAAGGATCCCGGTAATGGCGTTGTTGGTGGAGAATGGGGCAGGGGTGAATGATAAGTTGGTTTCGCGCTATATGACGGCCCAGTACCCAATTGTGAATGCTGTTATGGCGGGCGCTGTTGAGAGGGTAAAGTGGCTGTTAAGTCAGGGTGCTGATCCTGATTTGAGGGGACAGTTTGGGAGTGCTCGGGACTATGCCAGGAGGCTGGCTAGAGATGAGATGAAGCGTGTGTTAAGGGTGCTTTAATGGGCCCAGTCAGTGATGCAAGGAGACTGATGGCGTGATGAGCGCACATCAGATCTACAGTAACACAGAAGATTATCGCCTAAAAGAACCTTGGACTTGGGTCATTTTTGGCACTCAACCCTAAATAGAGGACTCGTTCCCGACGTGGTACTCTGCTAACGCTGGCAGTCAGCAAGCAGCATTGTCAAAAGTCTGGAGGCGTAAACTCGTAGCATCCATGATTGCCGCTTCTGTGGTTTTTGGCCTCTGGTAGCTGGCCCTGTAGAGCCTCCCAGACTGACGTATGTTCACGTGGATCCCATCCTTTCACTATTAGCAAGGACGCACCCAGCTGTGGCGGGCGCTTTGCCAGATTAAGTTTAATTGAGGCAATTCCGGAAAGAGCATTTTGAAAGGCAGGAATATCATGGACGCGTATAAGCATTTGAAGGATGCAACAAGTGTGGAACTATCTTTGTTGGCGGCCTAAAGTATATTCTCATGGCTTGGAGTCCCTCCCTCAGTAAAGTGTGGAGTTAATTACGCGTCCAACACCTGTCACATCAAAACGCACTATCGTTATGGCTAGACCAAAGCTCAATCCATTCAGTAATCTAATTGAGTGGTTCATCTACCCAGCGCGACAGCGCCACTTTCATACAATCAGCTGTTTCCACAATCAGAAGCTAAAGGAGCGTTGTAGGATTATGAGATTGAACTTAAGGGTAACTTAGGGCTAATTATTCATATTCGTTGCTGGAGACTTCGAAATAATACACGTGGTTATCTCTTAATCGAGGTTTGGACGTATACGGGACTTGCTCTGTTATGCGACTCTGTATCCTTCTACGGGAACTCTGTAACACGAGGACTGAAAGATACCTAGGTCCTGAATCCAGCCTATACAACTCAAGAGAACTCGGCCCAACGATTCCTAGGGATTGGGAGTGGGCTAATGCATCAGATGGCCGAGAAAATGAGCCGAATGCTCCGTGTCGCCACCTGGGATATATTCGAGAACGCGATTGGGCACTAACTAAGCCTCTGGGAGCAAGGATACTTCTAATAATTAGCCAGGGTGATAAATCAACTAGTCTAAATTTATATAAATTTAGTATAGGCTTCCCTAAGGGTTTTTATCATTTAGGATTTAGGTCCTAAGTTCCCTTACCTCCACCAGCTAAGTAAGAGTGATAAATGCCATGAAACGCCGAAGGATCAAACTTAAGCATTGGCCATGGATGATCCAGTTCTACTCTAGCTAAAAGAAATTGACTGTTGTTGAGACTAATACCGCAAGACCAAAGTGAAGAGGCTCATAAGGGCTATAGTGGTTGTTTGATCCTAGCATATCGGCACATCGCGGCAGATGTAGCACAACCCACCCATGCATTGTGGATACCGAGCCATAGAAGGATTAAACGCCAGAACTCTATTGTTCCTTGCCGGATGAACCCGTTGATATATATGCACTGCTGATTTCCTCATTCTTATTCAAATAGGCGCTTAGCTATCTCCAGTCTCTACTTGGCGACATTGTCATTCTTTTTTCTCTCCACTTTTGCTTCGCATTTTGCTTCATCAGTCACTCGTTGTCACTATTCAGGATGCGATGTGCATTCTTTGCGCTGGCCGCGTTGCCATTGGGCATTGCTAGCCAGGACCCCGGCATCCCCAAGTTTCTAAATACAACTAGGTAGGTTTAAGTAATCTTTACTAAACTTCTAATCTATGGTTAAGTTTTTGCCTATATAACTTGGATTTTTCTCTTATTTTCTTAGGAAAATCTTGCCTATTTTATTCTTACCTATAAAATATTTACTTAAGTTTGCCTTAGTCTTTGGTGGAAGCATTCTACATCTGAGATATTGGCCGCACCACCTGTTGCAACATCTTCGGAAATTCAAGCCAACCCACTTTCCACCGCCACCGGCTTTGTCGTCGATATTCATGATAGTTCTTCCGAAGTTGTTCCAAAAGTGCGTCAGACTAGCAGTGAGCTTTCTAACGCAACTGCTGTGGTCCCGCCCGTTCAGAGTTATCCGTCAGGTCTGCCTATCGACAAGATCTCCTCCAGTAGCCTTCCTTCCCTTACTGGTGATGCCTCCAAACCTATCACTCACATTACCTCGGAAGCTACCTCCCAGGTAGCTTTTCTTCAGGATAGCACTACCAGAGTATCATCAATCCAAAACACTACTTCAGGAGATTCGGTATCTGTTGCCCGTACAACCTCGGATATCATCCCAGGCGCTTCTTTGGCAACCACTAGTTCTGGAGAGACCAAGACAACTGATGATGGATCTAATGCTACAAGCGAACAGTTCATGCCAACCTCCAAGGATGACATCAAATCTAGCGATCTACCTACAATCACTAGCGCTCCCGTTCTTCCAAGCGGCAACCCACGCCTCGAAGCTTCTTCTAGTGTCTTTTCAGTCTCATCCAAGGTCTCCAAACTGATCCCTATCATCAACGAATGGGTGAAAGAGCCTGAGAAGCTCAAGGACCAGACTGATCATCAGGTCAAGGAGACGCGCGACGAGATTGTTTCTGTTATTGTTGGTCTTGGTGGGAAGCCTGATGCTCCTTGTGTGGGACAGAAAAAGCGAGGGCTCCTTGGGCCTATTGGAAACATCATCAGTAGTCTTGCGTGTCTTGCTCAAGACCTAACAAAGGTCTCAAGTGGCATCCTCGCCGGGAACCTTCCTGCTGTTATGGGCACTATCCCTAGTGTGCAAAGCAACAACAAGAACTTGGGAGACGCCAAAGATGAAGACAAGGATAATGACAAGAGCAAAGAGAATAGGGAGTCCACCAAGCAGGAATCTACCAAGGAGTCTACCTCCGAGGCGTCTACTTCTACAGGGCCTACTACTAGTACCACCAGCGAAGCCTCTACCGCCTCTATGACTCTCTTGCCCTATGAACGACGGCAAACCTAATCATATGGTGATCGTCGAGACTGGCCCCGGCGACTGTAAGACTATTTCTACGTCAACAACCAGCGGTCCTCTGCCTACCTCACCGGGTACCTCCGGTGATCTCTCTATCCACGAGCTTAGTCCTCGCATCCTGCCTGCGGGCCCTTCTGTCGAAAAACCCAAGTTATCTGACCGTGCATTTCCGCTGGATCAGCCACGTAAAGATCCGGGATACGTTTCCACCGTGTCGCTATTTTTTCACCCCTCGAATTGGGTCGGTCAGCGGCAAATGGCATCTGGTACGTGGTATGACTTCCCTATCGCGGGAAGAGCCACCTTTGGTGTCAATGGAATTTACGGCTGTACTGCTGTCATCATTGTGTCTTCTTTGGGCACCTACATTAGCCACATTTGGGAGAACCCTGTCTTTATAGACTCTAATTGGAATCCGACCTCGGATGCATTCTTCCAGCAGAATAGTTTTGCTGCTATTCGCGACGGTGTTGACGGTGCCACGAGTATCTCAAGCCTGCTTGGCACAGATGCCAGACCTGGGCCACTCCATGCCGTGTACTCTCCCAAGATCTTCGTTCTCACGCCCTTCACTAACCCGATTCTTGAAAGTGTCACTACAAGATTGCGATACCAAAACCGTGCCAACTGGCTGGCCGACCGCTTGAAGCGTCTCATTCGCGGGTCCGAGAGCTTTGTCATGGGATACACGCGGTCTAGCAGGGAAGAGTCTCTAGCAGACTTGGGTTACATGGGTCGCGCCTTTGTTGAGGTTGATATGCTGCAGCACGTGATTAGAAGTGAGCACGCTGCTCCCAATGATCCCGGACTATCTATCGCTCAATGGAGACTTTGGATTGAAGATACCAGAATAACAGAGCAAGACTTCTGGGTTCCATTTGGGAATTCGCATGCAGGTTCTCATAAACGGGAGGACAACCCCAACAACAAGTGCTTGGTCGAGAACGGAACTGATACCAATACAACCTTGGCTGGGCCAATTTCGACTAGCTCAGCGTCGACTGAGGCTTTGTCTGCAACTTCGGCACCGGATACAACCAAGACCACGGATAATACGACCGGTCCAACTAGTCAAATGTCCAATGGCAACACCACACAGACCTTTCTCGTTCCTACTACCCAGACAGTAGATAGTAGCACCACTGACACCACTCAGGCTACTGTGTCGGAGACCTCAATGACTGACCTCCCCACGACCCTCAAGACCTCGTTTATCACCACCGCGTCTGGCGCCACGACTGGGGCGACCGAGGTTTTCACTGGCCCGTACCCTTGCGTCAACTATGGCGGGCCCCAGGTCGCAACTCCCTACTGCACTTGCGAGACAACTACCGCTGGTCAGACATTCGCCACCAGCGCGCCTCTTATCTCAGGCCATTGCAACTCCTATCATACGTACCCTGCTTCAATCACACTGGCTCCTACTGAGAGTCCTCCACCGCCCGAACCTACGCCCATCACCATTACAAAAGACAACGGGGCTATCCTTGTATACCCCGACCGGACTATCGAGATCGGCGCCTACCCTGGTGGAAAGGCCACTCATACCGACGGAAAGGGTACTCCCTCGACTATTCGACCTGGAGACCCTGCGGTGACCGGCACCAGTGGCTTTGACGAGAAGTGTTCTGACTTCAATGACCTCTGTGACCAAGCAGCCAGCCGCTACAGCGATGACTTCAAATACACTCGGTTTACCATGTATCACGTCAGCAAGGAGTCCAATCCCTTCGTATCGCTTTTCGTCCTAGATGAAGGTTGCGCTGTCACCCTACAATGCAAGGACTGGAGCCACGGCGGTATGACTGGTAAACAAGTGAAGGATGCGTATGCAGAGCTTAAGAAGAATACAAAGACAACGTGCGGAGCTGTCTTTCTGGATAACTCTTGCGCTGTTGTTGCTCAGTACTGCAACGATTGTGGCGACGAACACCCCAAGATAGACTAAGGTCTAGCACAAGCCTGAGGCTGCAAGCTGGTCTTCACCCTGAGCTTAGGATGAGACCTTGGGGGCGATTCCGCAAACTTTTGGTCTGCATCATCATCAACTCTTGTGCTTTTGTATCGGATTTACCATTCTCATAGGTTTAGGCTCCGCATCATAAGATCGGCATCCCCTGATGATCAACGTTATCAACATTTTTATAGGCTTAGAATTAGATCAAAGTTACCAACGTTATATCATACTTGTGATATACAGCACCATAGGTGATACTTTGTCCCTCAGAAATCTCATGTCAATAGACCTATGACGGCCGCCCCGTAGTCAGGCCGGAGGGTGTCAGAAGACTTAAGGCTATCAAGCAGAGAGCAAAAATAAAGTAATCAACATGCCCCTAAATTTTACCGTAGCTTATCCTAAGTTTGACTAAGTAATTTTGTCACTTAGGACTAAGGTCTTAACTTTTCTGCCAGCCCCTAGTCAGGTCGTACGTACGTGTCCCATCAGCTGAATGCAGGGTCTTTTAGGGCTATGCTAGATCAGGCGGCTATGGGGTCCCGCGGGACACGAGTGGCGGTGCAGTCCGGGCGCTGGAATGGAAGATCCCAGTGGTCGAAATTCCCAACACAGCCACTAAAACCCGCTTTTTAGCGCTGAACGCGTGTCAGGCATGGGAAACTTTAATTCTAAAAAATCCCCGTTACAGTTTAAATGGCAATGCCTGCCCACACCCAAACGACGCATCCTCTTAACCTTAACCCGATTTCTAAAAAAAAGGTTCAACGGCGACAACCTAGAGAGCTACCTTCAAACAAATATCTTGCTCCGAGATTTATCATTCAATTTGCATCCATCCATCGCCTAACATCACTTCAAATGTGCTTATTCAACCTCTTCTCAAAAGACAAAGACGAGAAAGACGAGAAAAACGATTTACCGCCACCACGTCCAACAAGCCTTGGCCGCAGAACACCAGAAGCTACATCACGACTCCAAGGAAGCAAGTTCGACGGGAGTCCAAGGCCATCTCATGATAAGGACAAGTACGGCTACGGCGTTGGCTACAGCTCTGGCAATGGATCATTAAGTGTCGGTGGACCGCATGGTGGAGGTGGCCTGTACGGGGGCGTCAACGGGGGTGTTTATTCTGGCGTTGGTGGAGGACCAAATGGAGGCATTAACGGGGGAGTTTATGGTGGTGTATCGGGGACGACACACGGCGGCGGATTGGCGCCGGCTGGAGGGTATGGGAGCTCGCCGGGAGGAGGACATGGGTATCTATGACTGAGAAGGGAAATAAGTGATGGCCCGTTGTTTAATCATTCCTAAGCGTTAATCTCTTGTTAAGATCCAGCTCCACAGTAGCTGCCTCACCTTACATTCTACCCCATAATGTTCAGCTTACTAGTTTAGTTCTTCGTATCTAAGCTGAATACCAACTACTAGAATCTGCTTTCCTTGATGTCATTTCAAAACCATTGCACATGGAATAGAACTGAGCTCAAATTCCTTAGTCGAGGCCACAGGCTCAGGCTATATCCACAGCACAAATCCAACAAATCTCTCGTCGCAAGCAGGTACCTGAAATAACGAGCTCTGTGTTATGCTAAACCCGGAACGAGTTTGCCACCCCCTTGTTCTTGACCTCGTAGCTTTGACCATAGCATTTAACATGAGCTAACACAAAGAGAGTCATAGGCTTTCATGAAGGTAAGTGGTGCACCAGAACAAGCTTTCTTTCAGTTAAACACGTAATTCGGTCAAGCTTTTAGTAAACAAAATTTAGAAAAACTATACTGTAATTCTATCTCATCTGAATACTTCCCATTTGAATTATTATTATTATATATATTGCACTTAGCCATTCTCCTGACTCGCAAGCGCAATTGCTCCGAAAAGGACTAGCTGGTGATGAACTTTTCCACAAAAGACCAGGGACCACTGTGATGAGTATAGTTGTCTGCGAGCCCATCTGAGTAATGATCTCTCGAAGATCCCAATTGCGGATACCTAGGACAGTGTTACCCCTAGGCAATGTCTCCCATTCGCTGCAGTTTGTCGTAGAACTCCCAGGCCCCAGTCTTGATGCCTCCCCTTTCCAAACAGTGTGATGGAGGGAATGGCTCTCGTCATATTTCCCCATCCCATCAAAGACAAATACAGGTTTGCCCTCTTGAGAACGAAAGGGTCTCGCTATTTGGCGATGTTCGCAAAGTCCCAGTCTTCAAGGTAACCATGAGGCAACCTTTTAGCATTGATACCTTTAAAATATGATGCAGCACTGACTGCGTGATCAATTAGTTTCTCAAGTATTTCGTACAGCTCTTCTACTGCATCCTGTATCGTTTTGTATGTAATAATGGTCTTGGTTTCAACGAGGATCTGGCCATCCGGTGGCACGCTTCTCTCTTCATGTGATTTTCATCCATTATGTATAGCTTGAGCTTCCTGTTTGATTGATTCAAGAGAACATCTATGACGGATTGCATCAAATGGGGTCCCTCAGACTCTTGGAACTCATTTGGGTTGAACAGAAATTCCGATCTGAACTTATTGTACATCCGTTCTGCACCGTAAATCTTCCAAATGCAAAGGCCTAAAGGGACCAAAAAAAGGAAAGCTAAATGCACTGTAATATATTTCAGGAATGTGCTATCCGACCTTAACTGGCACCAATCATTTCTATAGATATTTTTTACTAACAGGTTATAGATAAATGTTTTAATCAAGGTGCACTCGCAGGACAGAGACGTGTCGATAAGGTTTTCTTTCTATTAACTTGATCACTTCGTGAGACATCAAAGTCAGAGAAGGATGGAACTACCATGTACTTTCACTGTTGGTAAATGTCCTCGCGATAATGCTGAACCTGCTGGATTATTTGGTCTGAGACTAAGATTTTAACGACATGAAATAAGTAGCCCCTACCAAACAAGAATCAGGCCAACAACTTGTGCCACGGGCATCATGTCATCTCTTGTATTTCATGTAAAATACAAATAAATTGATCCTCCTGGGGACACCCATTAAATATACCTTCATGCCATCCCATTCAAGTCGTTGAAATCGAAAAATCCACTTGTATCCATCATCGATTGGTCGACGCCCAAATACCCCATATCTATAAATGTTGAAGCATCCGGTACACCCGCATCAATAGACTTGAACCAATCATCCGTAAACATTCCCTGATCGATGCTATCTTTCATAGCCTGTGGATCTGGCGCTGCAACCAACGAATCAATCTGACATGCAAAGAAACGCGCAAGATCAAAGTGTAAATGTGCTGCTGATGTCGCTGGGAGTTGTTGGACTACGCGGTCAAAGAATGGAATGACGCTGATTACTTTGTTAGCGGCAGCGGAGACTTCTTCTGCTGTCATGCCTCCCTTCTTAACAGCCTGCGCTCGAGGTTAGTGAGGATAGGTGTCTTGGGAGTGAAGGAACCTACTCGAAGAATCTCGGACATGGCATGGCAAATCATAAGGAACTGGTTATTCTGGAAGCCAACCGAGACATCGTTCATCGTTTTGTCCGCGAGTAAGTGGTCAAAGATACGACCAGCAACTTCGATACTCTTTCTCTGAATGGTTAAAAGTGCTGCTGGCGCAGAAGGATCCTTGGAAATGGCCAGATCTCGTAAAGCCTGGGCGTTAAAAACAAGGATACTGTGATCCATGTAAAAGGCTAAGATTGGGAGACATCTTGAAGAGGGTAGATTGTCTGGTTGACATCGTTCGTTGCGTATACGGTTTAGATGATCGTAGGCCTCTTTATGCCATTCTAATATCTGGGATGGTGATGACACTATATGTCTTCGTTTCTCCATGGCCTGAAGCTACGGTACTTGTAAGCTGGATATATATCATAAATAGAATCAACTTACCAATAGCCCTCTGATTTCGATGACGCCGCTGATTATTCGATCAGATGGTTCTGCCACTGGTGATTTCCACCATTCTGCTGCATTACGAGGCACCGTTCTCCAGCTTATACACTGCAAGCGTCCGTTCAAGGCCCCAAAACCTTTATCTGCAATAAAAGTGTATAGCCATGTTCTCTCGTAGTTACGGATATATCGCTCTTTTGAATCAAGTGTTGCATTCGGAAACTCTGCGTCGACATATTCTTTTACAATATCCGGCCTGTTGATGCCCATCTCTTTAGCCAGCTGAATAGCCTGTCGATAAGTCAGTACGCAATTCGCAGCAGAGGTAGTATGTCAGATGCTCACATGACTAAGTGATAGCCAATAAGGATCCTCTGCTTGTCTTGGAGCGAGGGGGGCCCAATATTGGAAGGTGATGATAGCTTGAACGGTTGAGAGGGATTTCACAGATGCAGCGATACACCATTTGATGTTGCCACTAGCTAAGGATGAGAGAACTGGGTAGATAGCTCGGTCACGAGGACGTGCTGATACAGCACACCCAAGGGCGCATATGACGGAGAACAAGGTAAATGAGCATCCATAAACATATTCGCGGGTATGTAATGTAGCGTCGAGAAGGCCAATCAAAGGGTGGCGAATCTGGAAGAATCTGTTCGTAAATGTCAACAATATGGAGACAACACTCAAGGTTTGTGGGCTTACAGCTGAAAGTAAAGTGAGGCATCGTTATCGTCGATCAACCTCGAAGCAAGAGGATCACAAGTGCCTCTCTCCAGCTTGAACGCAGAATCAACTGCTTGAGTCGCTAGGACCTCCCAGTCTTTCTGCTGGGCTCTATGTGAAGCTAATATGATTTAGACAATAACAAATCGTCCAATTGTTTTTACTTACCGAAATATGTGGCCAGCCTTTCTTTGATCGGCGCCATGATAGCTTCACGCATACCCGGCTGCATCGGCATTTGAGACCGAAGCCTCTCACATGCCAAAGACGTATTCATTGAAATGGCATTCGTGACGAGAGTTATAGGTGAAACCAAGCCTTCTTCATCTTCACTGTCGTCATAAGTGACTGAGCGCCGCTGAGTGACGGAACGCGACGATTGACTTGTATCGTGGCCATGATCATGGGCTGGATCAGAACCATGTCCATGTGGAGTTGATCTTATAGAAACAGTGGTATTTGGACTGGGAAGAGATTGCCCTAGGAGGGCAGTCAAGACTTCCTCTCGAGCACCGCTTTCTTCAATGCGAGCGAGAAGCTTTTCGACACTATCGGGTTTGCTTCGATATGTTAGATTGCCTCATCAGTAAGCTGGGATCTTCCTACTTTGTGCTACCATGCTTGCGACCACGGTTGGAACGAGCAGGGTATTTACATATGCGATCATGAGAAGCGCAGCGCGAACTAATACCATTGCCTTGTTAGTCGGTGAAAGACGGTGAGGCCATAGACGTACCAAGGTTCCTGACGGTCGCACTTCTGCCTCGATGCACGGCAGCTGAAGCATGCAACTTGATGCTGCTGAGTCTTCTCAGCTGGAGCCTCCATTTTCGGTTATCTTTGTACTATTTCAGGTGGATCGTGGGGGCTGTTGGTCGCCAAGAGAGGTGAGTCCGGGAGGTTCGGGGTCTTGTAAAGGTGGTTGTCGCTGTTTTGATCTAGTCCCCGCGTAGTATCCACACGTGATCGACCTGAGTCATCAACATTCCAGAAACAGCATGACCAGTAACCTCAAACGGCCTTGACTTGTTAATATTATAGGATTTAATCAATATTGTATAATTTTAATTGCTATAAACTGCTGCTCGTCTTATGATGGAAACACAAATCCAAATCACGACTAATCTCTTGATTGACCAAAACGCCCCGTACCTCCAAGCAGGCTGTTTAAGTCTAGTAAACATTATTGTCTTGAATCGATCATTTTCACTAAGGTTAATACTGACTACTGATAATGCCACTAAGAACTAGTCATTCGAATATATACCGTTTCCCGGCTCCTTCAGTACTTGAAGCGGAACGAATTCTGCCAGGCCATCGTAGGATCACATCCACTCCCCCATTCGTTCAACTAAACAAATCCACATAAGGGAACCACCATCGTAGTGCTCTTAAATATCACTCAGTAGAATACGCTCTTGTTGCCTGAATCCCCCCGGGCCTCTCGTGTCCCCAAGAACTCTTCAGCCTCCACCTTGATCTATGTCGCTGTGAGATGAGATCAACCTTCCACCAACAAAATGACTATAGTTTCTTCATGGTCTCCTGGAGCAGTCCCAAAACCCCATCTCTATCATAATGAAATATCTCTCGTGCCCTTTCCATCTGAGTTTCTCGCAATCCTCCTTTTGCTGCCCCAAGTACCATCTGGATATCATCTTTCGTGAATGGTGCAACCGCGGCATCCTTTCTCCCAGCAAGCAAAACTTCCACGCAGTTCTTGAGCCCCCAACGTCAGGCTGTCTCAAGGAGATTAGTCAAGGCAGCAGAAAAGGTCGTCTCATCTTTTGTTCATTGCCATGTTCTTGAATACAAGTATTCCACTGTCTCGAGGCTCCCTGTGTCGAGGGCTGAGATGACAGCTTCATACAAATGTTCAAGGCTCCAACTTCTCTTACCAGCCAATAGCTACACTTATTCCAGACCTCGGAGACCTGAAGACGCTACCGTCAATATACAGTCATGCTGCTTGTAGCCTTCCCTGATATAACCTCGTAGCTGACTCGTCGCCCACCAAGCTTCTTCTATCTGATCTTGTTATTTCAGCTCTTCCGTCGCAGAGACTTGTGCTACATCGAGAAAGAACAGCACCGTTGCCAGTTGGTCATAGCCAGAAGACAAAAGTGCCCAAAATATCTCGTCAGATCCTGAGCCGAAAACTCTCTCGCCACGGCTGAGGTGCTGCTCTGAAGACCACAATTCTTCTACCAAGCCGCAGCAGTCTCGCTCGATAGCCCAGCGCAAAAGCTGCTTCAAACTCGAATATCAGCGGCGCTGAGGTCATATTCATCTGACAATGTCAATGCTAATGCCCGCAACTTGGTTAAGTCTTGCTGAGATTGGTAGAGTTGTTCAGAATTGTCAAGATCAAGTCGAGCCAATGTTTCTTCATTCAGTTTTTTTCGAGGCTCGTGCTCCTTGTCTCGCTGAAGATTACTTGAAACCTGGAATCCAGACGCTACGAGAGTCAGAATCCTACTGATTACTTCCTTGTAACAATAAGCTTCCTTATAGCTGTGAAACGTTATGATTCGTTGGCACATTCTGCCGGCTTTTGACCGAAGTTGCGATGCTGTGAATATCGTGGATTCCATCTCATGTAGCGCAGCTCGCAGCGGTGTAACTCACACAGTGCTTGTTGGGCAAGACCTTTTGCTGAACCATATCCAGTCTCATTCAGGCGTTGGAGGATCCATTCACTTTCGTCAAATCTGTTCTGTCGCTTGAGAGAGTTCGCGGCGGAGATCAACTGGAAAGGAAGTGGATACATGAACGCTGAATCCTGGTAGAGCCCTGGTAGGATAGTCATTATAGCTTCTTCATTTGTAGCCAAACTTTCTGCAATCAGCGCCTCTGCCAGTTCATCAATTAACGAAGTCGCTGGCCCTGCTGATGCGTCGAGATTGGGGTACAAGATGCTGGAGATGTTGCTGTCTAGAACCATTGCGATTCTTTTCAGGAACAAAGTGAACATATCTTGTGCCATAAGGTTCAGTATCGGAGCCGTCGAGTCTATGGATGGAATCTCTGCTCCCAAAGGTCGTCTTCCCATAGCTGATTCGCTATCTCCGTACTCTATAGACTGAAGTGACATGATGGTAGGGACAGATAGATCACTTTGCTGCCCCATTGGCAGTGTCATAAAGTTCTCATGGCGAGGCTTTACCCCCCAGCGCTCGAGAAGGATGCGCAAAGAGTGTGTTGTTTTCCAATTCACTGCAAAGGGCTTGATTACTGATGGCAGCTTCCCTTGGTGACAACAGCGCCATTTCTGGAATTACCATAGCCAAAGCCCTAAGATGGCCTGTAATGGATACTTATCAATGTTCCAGGTATCTCCTGTACGATACATGTGCAGACAAATGGGCTGTTCGCTAGATATATCACCAGTTGAAAGCCAGCATTTACTCAGTTGACAGCCCATTGACCAAACAATCGACTTATATGAGTCTCCAACAGGACCCAGGAGCTTCCTCGTCGTAAGAATCCTCCCAGCCCGCTGTAAAGAAGCTTTCAGGCGACCAGCCATGTCTCGGACGTCACTATCCCAGACTTGGTATGGAGGCTGATTTGTTAGGAACGCCAATCTGGATCGAACTCGCATCAGCTCTACTCCTGGCTGAGGTATACTGCACGGGATCTGTGGTGGTTCCGGGGTGTAGGACCCTTTTGGTCTGATCAGTGGTCGGAGTGCTTTAAGGGCTGTTTGAGTGCTGGTCTGCAGCCAATATTCGGGTTCTCTACTCTCTATCCATTCGATGAACTTTCGCGCTTCGGCTCGTATTCCACTGGAGTCGCGCGTCAAGAAGATATTCTTGGTAGAAGAGTTCCAGTAGACTTCCTCAAAGCCGTAGCCATAAAGGGTCTGGAAGCTGTTGTCTTGCGTATTAAGTCTTCGTTCATCAATGAACCAGGAGTCTGCTATATATGAACTTTCGTCAGAGCTAGGGTCAAATCGTTATATTATAAGTATTACCTCTGTCGGCTTCAGGCTGCTGACCATCATCCTTTGCGAGCTCCATAGCCTACCCATCGAGTTCATGGCCTGTGATGTCCTGGGTACTAGCTAGAAGCTGGTTATCTGAAGGAATGTTGCAACTGCGGATACATCCTCGAATGATTGTCATGATAATCGTAAGCGCAAGTTGGTACAGAGAAACGGTACCATGGACTCCTCGTAGCCCGATGAACTGAAGCACCCAACCTCCAATCGACAATGCTACAGCAAGCCAAACATGCCAATAGTAGCTCGAGGCGTACTCGCTTCTCTTCTAAGATGTAATATAGTCGGTTTTGATCTGGTTGTAGGCGAACCCATCAAACTCCTGGTCACCAATACGTTGTCCTCCAGGCTGTAGCCAAAATATACGAGGTTTCTTAGTGCCTTGGAAAATAAACCTTCTTTCTTTGGAGGTACCATCAATCACATGTGCACATAGTGCCATCCCAACAATAATAAAAGCGGTACCTGTAACGGTGAGAATGAGCCATGAAGAGTTACTCAGGATCCTTTTGTCATCGTAGAAGCTTGCTTTGTATCTTGTTGCGAATGTTGCGTAGACGAAGAAGCTGGCTTGAAGTAAGACCCCGAATATTGTTGCTGACCATAAACCCAGAAGACCCAGCACTGCTTTTGATGGTCTCGGTCCTCCAATGTTCAGAACCAAGTTTGGGAATGGCGCGAACTTCCTTTCTATGTCCACGCGGGAGTCGCTTTGTCCCTTCTCCTCTACCTATTTTATACGAGTGTTCCTTGATCTCAGACCCTGGGTCTGTATCTTGTCTGCGGGTAGATCGTGATCCCTGGTCGACCTTTTCATCTCTTCAGCGGGGTTATCAACAGTGCCTACTTCGATGTCGTTTTCGGTGCAAGTTTCGGCACACACGTTGGTTTTGATGGCATATTCGTGCAATTTAGACAAGGCGGTCGAAAACGGGAGCCGGAGGAACTTGAAGGAAGAAATGCTTCTCCATGATCCCTCTCGTTTCTGGTCTTGCTTTAGTCCGGTAGATGCAGGGTCAGGCAATTCCGACGTAGCTTGAGATTCCGACTGCAGATTGTAGAAGAACTCCCTGGTGGACTCAATACCGCATTTTGCAGGTATCTCAGAGTCAGGAGAGTCAAAGTCCGGCCGATACTCTCGCGGGTCGCTAGGCTTCTTATAAATAAATTCGAGTATTTTCGGCCGCCCAAAGACTCTACAGATGCCTCCATTTGACCAAAGCTCACAGAAGTCTTCGCTAGTACAGGAACAGAGTTCAACCTCGGGCATTCCGTGAGGCTCGCGTGCTCGTCCAATGATAGACTTGAGAAACGTGTTGTTTGAGACCCGAATGCAGGACACGACAGCTGTAATTATTCCGAGAGGGTCAACTGCGAAGATCACGACATCCAGAATTGTGGTTGACTCGCTGAGAAATTGCTTTGTGACTTGTTCGCCAAAGAGGGCGATAATGGGTGCAGGATCAGTTGCGAAATTATTGGCAAAACTGTCCCAGAAGTCGATCTCGTTATTGGCGCCGAACATTGCCATCACAGAAGATGGCATGAACAGGAGAACCGACAATAGAGCGATTCTAGCCATTGTGGCGATGCTGAGATAGACAAACGGTATGAATAGCAGTCAAAGCTGCTCAGACTGGGGCTTGGGGCCATGGTTCTATAAATGCTGAGGTTCAGCCTTGTTTCTCTTAGCTGTCAGCAGTAATTGAGGCACCCTTCCGATGGCTGGCTTGGACAATAGGCGCTAAAATTCAATGGTTTGGGGTGTTACTTTCAGCTCTGCGCCATGTCTAGGGCGCAGGCCAGTTTCTCGTGGAATCAGGTTGTATGGCTTCATAAGGAAACACTTACAATACGCATTGGAATAAGAGGCTTATCTCGCCTGTTGCATTCCAATTTGTAATTCAGCGGACCATGCTGGCTCGCTCACAATGATAGAAGCCCGTTGACTGGTTAGATCTTTGCTCCAATGAATGGGTTTAGCGATACACCATCATGAGCCACCAACATGATGCAGGCTGACCGTAAGGCTCTCTGAGCTGAGCAGCTGAAACGAGGACCAGCTCTTAACTTCTGCGTCTGCCGCTGATTGATACAGGGCACTTTTTCCATGTCTTTGTTCTTGCCATTCCCATTTCAGCGCTCGAAATGGCAGATCCTCTTTCTCTTTCTGCGAGCATCGCTGGGTTAGTCGCTCTTGCCGACCTTATCTTCCGGTCGGGTACCAAATACGTCAAGAGCTACAGAGGTACCTCGATAGAAGTTGAAACCCTTCTCCGAGAAATCAGGAATCTCTCCGTCCTTTTGCACAATCTCTCGCTCGTCGCCTTTGATCTAGAGGAGAACGAAACTCCCGATCCCAGTACGTCTCAACAGCCGAAGTCATGTCTTCAACTGCACCATCTTCACGACTGTCGCCAGCTTCTGCGACGCCTCGAAACCAGGCTCTCAAATACTGAGACCTCGTTGAAATCGGACTCCGGTCTTGAAAGATTCCAGGCTCGTCTTAAATGGCCTTTTTCGTCAACAGAGTCGAAAGATATGGTCCAGCACATACAGCGTTACAAACAGATCATCGACACAGCTGTTGCCGCGGACTCTTTGGCCAAGCTCAACATTTGCTTATCTCGTCAGTCAGAGATCCAAAAGGACGTACAAAGCATTCAGCGCACCGCAGAGAAAATATTGGACATTCAGATCAAGATCGCTCTCGATGCCAAGAGGGACAAGGTGTTGCAGGACTTCGGCCGTGTAAACCCCCGCCGAGAATATGAGACAAACAGAGAGTTGAGGCATGGCCTCACTGGCCTATGGTTCACACAAGGGTCTGACTTTAATCACTGGTATGCTACCCCTGGCTCGAGGCTCTGGTGCAGTGGCATCCCTGGTGCAGGGAAGTCTGTCCTTGCAGCTGCCACCATTGAAGAGTGTTTGCGACGGAATGCCAACGACGCAAGGAAAGCAGTCGCATACTTTTTCTGCACTTACAGATCTCCTTCTTCTCAAAACCCCGTTTCTATGCTTTCATCGCTGTGTATGCAGCTGGCGCTTCAGAGTGAAAGTGCCTTTCAGATCCTACAAGAATATCACGACGAGTTGTACTCTAGCAGGTATCTCTCAACAGACCCCACGCCAGAGAAACTGATCGAAATCTTGAATCGCCTTTGTGCTTCCTTTGAACGTGCTTATATCATCATCGATGGTCTCGACGAATGCGGCGACCATGTCGAAACCAGTGTCAAAAGCTTAGTCAAGTTTGCAATCGTGTGTGAAAAAAGTATCAGTGTTGTGCTGCTGAGTCGAGATGAGGTCGCCATTCGACAATTGGTACAAGAAGACTTCCCACACGTCGAAATCGAGGCCCATACGGAAGATCTACAGCTATTCGTTGCTTCTGAATTAAGTGAGAGGATTGCATCCAAAAAGTTGAGGCTTCGCGACCCCAGTCTTAAGGATCTAATCATGACAAAGCTGGTCAACGAAGCAAAAGGAATGTAAGCATACCTAATGTGACATTACAACTCACTAATTCTCACGCAAATACTAGGTTCCGATGGGTAGCTTGCCAATTGGACCACATGTGCGAACTCCCGACGGATAAAGCACGTCGTCAAGCCTTGGACAAATTGCCACCAACCCTGTTTGCGACCTACGACCGGATCCTCATGAGGATAGAGGATAATAGCGAGGTGGTCAAGCAGCTAGTGAAAAGGGCATTTCTGCTCTTGGCTAGCTCGTATCAACACGCGTGGACTTTGAGACAGATATGCGAGGCTATCACATTGGAGGAGGATTCCACAACCCTCGAAGATGAAGACATTGTGCATGAAGACGATTTATTGCGATGGTGCAGTAGCCTAATTCGTATTATCAAAGTTGGCTCCCAAATCGGAACTCAGGAACACTTGGTCGAGTTTGCCCACTTTACTGTCCGAGAGTATCTCGGTTCGCTAGAAGCTCGTTGTCTTGGGCATGAGAACCCCCAGCTCGGAGACTACGCAGTTTCATCCGAACGGGGCTCTGAGCTTACAACATTCGTCTTCCTTCGCTTCATCACCTTAGAGGATGCCAAGCAACCCCATTGGTTAAGCGATAGAGCACAAGCAGTTCGTCAGTCGTTGATGCAGCGGAGGAGGCGTGGCCTCTATCATCGTTCTCTCTTGGGGTGGCTGACGAATAGTCGGGATAGATCTGGAATGTCCACCAGGTTACAAGAGGCCTTTGATGAAATTTTTCAAGCTTCCAAAACTCATGCCTTTTGTGTATGGGCCGTGGGGTGTATACTCCGCTATCACCATTCAAATCCGGCTCCGAACGCTATAGAGGGCGCTATTGACAACGAAGAGGTCCTGTATGAAGTTTCGACGGCGGTGCTTAGACCTGAGTTCACGACTTTGCATATGGCAGCTGCTCTCGGGCTTTCTGGGGTATGTGCAGCGTTGCTGGAAGCTGGTTCTGACGCAGGTTTGTCTAGCAAGTTTGGCACTCCACTACAATGTGCTGTTGGTAGTTACGGTATTTTTCGGACACCTCACCCTGAGATTTACCCTGTTACTTTCCTTTTCCCTCCTCCCGCTCCTCATTCTTTCTCTTCTTCTTCTAATCCGGGTCCCCCTCCATTGTCTCCTTATTATGGTCCTCCACCACTGCCAATGATCCCGACAGGCCCTCACATTGAAACAATCCAGCTGTTACTTGATGCCGACAAAAGCCCGAATTCTCGTGTTGAGACTCTCTATCGCTCGGAAACGCTCTTTTCCCTTGCTATTTCGCACTCTTATCGACTTGAGGATAGCATAGAAATTGTGGCATGTCTTGTAACGGCGGGTATCAGTGTTGCAATGGAGGATATAGAATCCTTCAAAACCCGGTTGAAGGATCTCGTTCACGTGCCCTGGTCCTCACGAGTCTGTCTTCAATTATCACGCCTCATCGACGCTCTGGGGATTAAAAGCACTCTGGGGAGAGCAGAATGTGCGCTCAACCAAGAAGCGCAGCAGTGGTTGTGCAAAATGAGGGCGAGGGGTCCGAGTCGGTCATCACAAGCTCCCCCTATACCTGGTACAAACGATAATGACCTCCGCGGCTATATCTTATCCCTTATCAAGCTCAATGATGCTCAAGGCATGACTGTCTTCCTTACCACAGACCGAGCTGAAGTTGTTAGGTCTATGAGGATAGATCCAAGCTGTCCTGATTGGAGCGCCCTGCACATTGCAGTAAAATACAAATCCTCGCACGTGCTCGGGCTTCTACTAGACTATGGCCTGAGTTTAATGAAAATACCGAATATCGGATGGACACCTCTACATTTGTGCGGTATCAATAACGACTGCCAATCCCTGAGGGTATTATTAGAACATGGAGGATCCACGCTTGCTCAGGATGTCTCAAAGAGGACAGTATGGCATCACGCAGCAGAGAATAACTTAACACAGATCCTAAGTATTTTGATCTCATCTTCAGAGTGCTTTGATGCATTGAACATGATTTCACAGGAGGGGGAGACACCAATATGTGCAGCTGCGTCTCGGCTCAACTTTCGGTCCGTGGTTCTTCTTTTTCCACACTGCAAATCACCGGAGTACTGGAAGAGTAGTGAAGCATTGCTCGCTATATTGCAGTCCTTTGAAGTCCTTCATATCCGAAACGCGCTCCATGATATAGGGGTTTTCTCCGAGACACCCTACGGCTTGCGCGCCTTGGCAGATGCCTTGCAAGAAGCTATAGAAAGAGGAGACATCGACATCTGCAAGGACGTCTTCAAGCTCAATTGCCCCATAGAGCTTGAACTTGACGACGACCTAAGCTTAACTCCATTGGCACTGGCTATAATCGAAGACGAAGTTGATATCGTTGAGTGGCTGGTTAGAAAAGGTGCGCCCGTATCGACTATTGTCATTCATCCAGACACAGACCTCCCTTGTACAGCCCTCGAGCTCGCTGTGGAGCGACCAAGATTTAATGGCGTCTTGGCTATGCTTCTTCATAAATATCTAGAGGAAGGGGGTGAGTTCACGCATATGTCGTACAGCTTACTCTCAATTCCTCTCGAGTCCAATAACACAAAAGGGCTATTCGTTCTACTTGAAGCACTCCAAAGTGAAACCATATCCCCAAGCGAAAAGAGGTAAGCTACAAACAATATTCAATATACGTAACACTAAGTTGTGTGATCATCAGTCTCTCGAAACAAACGATGTCACGAGGAGATGTCCTCGCCATCATGCTTAATCGGCGCAGCGACCTTGGTGATAACCCAGCACCACTTCATATCGCAGCCGAGAAAGATAATTGGAGAGGAGCAAAGGTACTTCTCGATTGTGGAGCTGACATTGAGATATTTGACAATGAAAATAAGACACCGTTGTTCATTGCCCTGCAGGAAGAGTCTCTTGAAGTCGCTGAACTTCTTGTCAACCGTGGCGCCCGACTCGATGTCACAAGCGCCACTTCTGAAACCTTGACAGATAAAGCCTTCGACTCCGGAGCTTGGAATATAGTCACTACTGTCCTCGAATCTGGTCTATCGATCGATCGAAGAACCCGCTTGGGGTATAATGTTCTCAACCTCATGACACAGGCGCAAAGTTTCCTCCCAAGATCTGATGTTGGACTGTTCCGCTATCTACTCGATCAGGGCGTAGATCTTTATGAAGCTGACTTATATGGTGTATCGGCTTTCAACAGATTATTCTTCAAAAATTGTCTGGTCTATCTGCGTTTCTTGTTAGAGAACAACATGGAATTGCAAATCTCCAGGCTGACCCGTTGGGGCTGCCTGATCTTCTGGGATGGTGCCAAAACATTGGTCGAAATTACCAAGAATTTCCGTTACATCAGGCATTTGCTCGATAAAGAAGAGATGCTCAAACTCTGTGACCTAGAAAGTCCTGGAGCTCACAGTCTGTTATGTCGCGCAGCATGCTGGGGCTCAATCGAAGCGATCAAAAACATCAAGAGGCTTGGGGTCAACAGTTTGGAACACCACTGCGATGAACATGGCACACCCTTGAACGCAGCGATTTCGAGCTGCCGGTTCGAGATGGTGAAGTGGTTTGTTCGCAATGGGGCAAAGGTGCCCCCCAAGCTTTGCCCACCGCATAGCACAGCTCTGAGTACAACCAACACTGACTTTGCAATTCGACAATGGCTCTTTGTTGGGAGGCACGTAGAGCGAAGTCGAATCCTTGATATGGCGGTGAATGCTCAGACAGAGGTCAAGAGCTGGTCCGGCGTCTGGGTTGCTGAAGTTCCATTGCAATGGTCATATAGAAAGACTCGTAGCGAGAGTATACTGGAATATGCTGAACGGAGATGGTATATCATGCAACAACCAAGCACCGTTGTACAAATTTGCCAGTTGGTCCAGCCAAAATGAAGGCTTCAGAGTCTAAATCACTCGCCCAAGCGTCTGCTCCCCAAGATTTGAGTGCTTTTCAGTTCAGTCTAGCCAGCGGCGTTTCAAAGTCGTGCCTCTGAGTCTTGGTTGAACATGTTGCCCAAGGCTTTGACGAAAACCCACGCCTGACGTGGGTGGTTATAGGTGTGAGAAAGTGTATAGCTAGACTGAGCAGGACGGGGGAAATACACCGATCGTCTACTTCTTCTCCGGAGGGGTCCGCTCGGCGGCCGGCACCGGTCAGGGCCCCACAGCTGGCCTTTCGGCCCGTTAGTTCCCACCCACCTCCGGCAGGTCATATCGGTGACAATTGTGATGTGCTGAACGTGACGGGAGAAATTTGGCGGTAAAGAGCGCAGACCGTTAGATATCAAGAGAAACAGAAGGGTGTCTGCATGTAGATTAGAGGCTATGGCCTACGAGAATATGATGTTCTGATTGACAGGCTAAACCCCATGCCTTTGTGTGCTTTGATTCACCACGATTAGACAAATTTTCTTCTGGGTGCTTATCCAACCGTCCCCGCTGGTTTGGAGGGTCTCAAGAGGTCAATCAAGGGTAATCGAGGCAGGACGCAATATGTTCATTCATATATTCGTATATACAGTCTAATTCATACAAGCTATCGTCACTCAACCTTTCGGGAACGACGATTTGGGTATCTTTTATGCCACCTGTAACTTCAGGCGGTGCAGCAGGGTTCCGTCCGCGACTTCATCGAAGCGGTGATGATGATCGGCGGAGCTTGACCGTTCTGAGTCGCGACAATCGTCGAGCTGACTCGCTGCTTCTGCACATCATGTATGTCGCAGCGTCATTCTGCATTCGCGTCCACCATTTTCAGGCATTCGCTCAGACATGAACTTCAGCAGCGTTCTTCTTCTTGTTCTTCTTAATACCAACAAGGCCAATGATCTCCTCCCAGAAACCAGTAGGAGGGTCAACAATCATGGCACGCTCCTCGTAGGCGTCAATGACAGGTCGTTCCCAGACAAGATCACACTCCTTGGCACCGACTACCTTGGTGCGCTTGACGAGCTTCCAGCCGAGGTACATGAAAGGAGCGATTATTTGCATGGTGTAGTTGGAGAAGAAGTTCTTCGCGTTGAAGGGAGCCAGAGATGTGTATCCGTAAGTGTAGCAAACGACGGTGTGGAGGATCAAAGCGATCCAAGCACAGTAAGGTTGGAAGTAGCCAAAGTAGGGCATCTTCTTGCGATCAACGCCCTGGGCCTCGCAAGCTCGGTAGTAAAAGAGGAAGGTAATGTTCATGGTGATATAATCCACAATACCTCCACCAGTGATGAGGGCGAGCAGAATTGTCAGAGCCTCGGCGGAGGAGCTGTCGAGCTGCAGGAAGGCCAATAGAGGGAAGACCATGGTGACGGCGAAACACCAGATAGGAATACCGTTCTTGGTGGTCTTGCGAAGGAAGGCAGGAGCACGGCCGTCGAGGGCGAGACTGTACAGGGAACGAGTCGCGCAGTATGTGTATGTGTTGCCGGCGGAGAAGATGGTGGTGAAAAGAAGGGCGTTGACTAGGTGGGGCAGTCCTTCGATACCAAGGTTAGACATGGCGATGACCCAAGGAGAGGCGGCAGCAGTGCCGTGACCGGATCCGCTGCCGAGCTGAACCTCAACGAGTGTCTCATCAGTGTGGCTGAGAACGATGCCGCAAGTCAGAGCAGCTCCAATGAAGAAGAGACCGAAACGGAAGTAAACGGTCTTGAAGGCAGTCTTGACATATCGACTAGGGTGCTTAGCCTCGGCAGCGACCATGGAAATGTAATCGGGACCGACGACGAAGAAGGCGCAAGAGGCCAAGGCTCCCATGAAGCCCTCGAAACGTCCGAGATCACCCTCAGAGCGGAACGTAGCAAATGCGTCGTGTACATTGGACCAGTAGCGGAAGCCATAAGCGTCACCTTGAGGGTTACCCCCAACCATCGTCACAAATGTAAACATGAAGAGGATAAAGATCAGGAGGACTTTGCCGAGGGCCAGCCAGAATTCAGCTTCACCAAAGACACCAACAGCAAGAAGATTGAGCACACTAGAAGAGGAGACGAAATGTTTAGCATGCATACACACACAGACAGGGAAGGAAGGGATGCAGAATTGGTGAAAGAAACCATGAAGCGCATCCGTGACGATTTTCATCAGGATGCACTCGGGGTTCAAGCCTTACCCATATGCAATAATGACTGCGATGATGAAGCCGGCAGTTGGACCAGCGTCAGTAACAGTGTCACTCCAGAATGAGACAACAAGGTTTAGAGCAACGATTTCGAAGGGGATCAGAAGAGCCTCGTAGAAGAAGAAGTTCCATCCGACCATGAATCCGAGGGCATCATCAACCCAGTGACCAGCGAGACGGATGAAACCGCCAGAGACGGGCATATAAGTGTTCATCTCAGCGATGGAGTTGTTGGTGAGGCCGAGGACCATGGCGTAGAGAGCTGTGCAGACGAGAAGGCTGCCGGGGCCACCCTTGGCCAGACCGGCACCGATACCAATGAACAGACCAGTACCAACAGTGCCTCCGATGGAGAGAAGTTGGACTTGACGGTTGTTGAGGCGGCGATGAAGACCATCAGCGTTACCACCATCAGATTCGGCGATTGGACTGGGGCTCGCGGCCCTCTTGGAGGCCTTTTCCGAGTCGGAGGACATGTTGAAGATGTTTCGGCCGACTTGCTGTTAGTTGATGAAACACTCAAAACCACTTGCCAACCTCAGAAGATATCTGGGGTTGAGAACATGTGGAGATGGGGAGATGGGGATGAAGAGGGAGGAAGAAGAGAAGAGCAAAAGAATGAGAGCGAGAGGTTAGGGATTTATGAGAATGGAATTCATAGAGACGATCCTGTCAGAACACACACACAGCAAGGCAACCAAACCCACAAAGTCGAGACTCAGACATGGTGGTTGTGGAGATTCATTCTCGTCCAGTGGGTCGTGGTGGTTGCAATGCTTTGATGATGAACCCTTGCTTGTTGAGAGTGAAGAACTGGAGGCCATCGCGTCATTATGGAGTCTCGTTAAGTAAGTCACGTAGCAACAGGACGAGTCCGAGTGAAGATGGTGGATATCGTCGATATTAGAGGAGGCGAAGGCAACTGGTTTTTCTCCACTGAGCCTCTCTCATCAGGAAGAGCGTACCCATCAAACAACCTCATGGGCTCAAGGATGAACGAGCCCGTTCAGCGCATGTTGCAGAATTAAGCTTCTTCTTCTCCATCAAGATCATTTCATATCGCGGAGATTCCATTGTCGCATCACTCATGATACGTACCGCTCGCTGTTACCGTAACATTGATGAATGAATGACTTATAAAGACTTGTTCTACGGAATGTCGATCCGAAACGAAGTTTACGAGATGAAATGCCAAGACAAAGCCGTCAGGGTATGTGACGTCAGAGTCTCAAACTCTTCAGTTCAGCTCGCCAAAGTATCACGTGACATACTTCATGATTCGTTTGCGGCAAAGGCGCGAGAAACAGAGGAGCAGTGGAGCCTCGCCTGTAGAAAGTGCAGAATTTTTTCGATACCCTGTAGAAGAAGCAAAAACAAACGGTACATGATTCGTGAAAGAAAGATGGCAGTGGATGAAGTGGATACAGGATAAAATATGGTGCGGTTGACACGGACTTTCCGTTGACCGTTGTCAAAGACCAGAATCGGTAGCTGGACCCGACGACTTCGCTATAGTGACAGCCCCGATCTTTGTGAGAAGGGAATCCAATGGACAATCGGAGGCAGCAGGTTTAACAGGCTCATTTACATAATGAATTGCAACTTTGGAGGCTGAGCTTGAATGAGATCTGATATGACATGACGAACCTTCCAAGAAGCAGGTTTGGCAAGAATTACATGGTTTGAACAAGCAACTGTACATCCTGCTGCGCCAGGCTCTCAAATTAATTAAGGGTCTTTCATGTAAAATGATCCCTTGTTTCACGCTCTTCTGCCATGACATGAAGTTCCAAAACGCCCAGGTACCAAGCTTGCGGCTCAACGGCAGAGCGACGCCAATTTTTGCCTCAGTCTCGCCTCAGAGTGAAAAAACTAAAAGCTCGCCAACACCGCCACCGCCGAATCATCGCTTACTCGAGACCCAGAATAGGCAATGCGTCTGAGGTGCGCTTATTGGCGGCCAACGCAGTAAGCGCCAAGTAATTGTATGAACTGAGTTTGCGGTATTTACTAGGTACGCAAGTACGACATCGTATTGAACATTGAACCATGCTCCACTGATGGATGTAGCGATCCAGGGATGATGCAAGGGACAGGGCGGCTGGTCTAATGCTTATCCAGAGGATAACGCCATGGCGATGTTCTCCGAGATTGAGGGAGAGCTTTTGGCTTGATGTCATGCTTATTTAGAGAACGATGTTGTTCTTATGCTATTACGAGTAAGACATTTTCGGGTTCTTGCATCTGAACGAGTAGATTGACGAAACGAAACGTGAAACCACTTGGATCTGTCGTTCGCGTATCTCAGTCCATTCGGAGAAAAAAGTCAGGGTCCTCATCGGCTTGAGTTGATCCCGACTTACCCAAGAAGGAAGCTTCCTACTGTCAGTCTCCATAACTCGACTCTTCGTTGGAATGGCAATTGGATTGGTACATTGCAACCTTCTAATGATACTTGCAATATGTCCCCATGGCCCAAACACAAGCAGCATCAAACATCGTCATGATGAATGCACTTACCTCTAGTCTTCGTGATTGAACTGTCACGGCCGCAAGAAAATGACATATCCTATGACTAGGTAAAACGAGTTCCTCGATTCTGGAGCCCGAGTCTTCGTTTCTGATCCTGAGATTGACAATGCTTCACTTACAGAATGAATACTTGCCCTGCCGGTTATCCAGAGGCCGCAGCCAGCCTTATTGGACATTCTGCAGGGTAGCTATCTCGAATCCCATTGTCATCCGAGTTAGTTGAGCTTTAAGAGGGTATGATACATCTTGAATCCTACCCAAATACCGTGCCCTGCATGATGTCGGTGATCGGCGCATCTGGTTCGTGGTGAATTTTCGTTTCAATCAGCAAAGCGCGCGTCGTCTTTGACGGCAATGACAACAATTGCCACCATATAAAGGTAAAATACTATAAATCCCAAAAAAAATTAATTAGCGTACAATGTACTCTCTTACTTAATTATTACTGCTCAAGTTGCGCTGTCTTAACTGTTCCAGCATCGATTTTGAAGTTCTCACAAGGATGTAAAAGCTTACCCTGGACCTCTTCAGTTATGGCCCGTGCATTAGCCTCGCAGCTTGCCTTACGTAGCTAGCATAAGCACTTTGATTTCGAGCCGCGAGTTCTAGAAACATTTAGGCAACCTTCTTTCAACATCACCAACACAAAATGTCCGAATACTGGAAATCCACGCCCAAATACTGGTGCAAGCACTGCGAGTGCTACGTGCGCGACACCAAACTCGAGCGCCAGAACCATGAATCCACAGCCAAACATCAAGGCGCACTGAAGCGCTTCCTCCGCGATCTGCACCGTAACCACGAGCGAGAAGAACGCGAGAAAGAACGTGCCAAGCGAGAAATCGAGCGTCTTAATGGAGTTGTCGGGGGTTCCTCATCGGCGGCAGGGCCATCTTCAAGACCTGCGCCCCGCGCGCAGCCGAGCGCACCCTCGGAAGCGTCGTTGAAGAGACAGAGAGAACAACTCGCTGCAATGGGCGTCGCTATGCCTAGTGATTTCCGGCCTGAGATGGCTATGCCTGGAGAGTGGACAGTGACGAAAACAAGAATTATCGAGGAAAAATCAGAAGAGGATGAGGAAGCAAAGGTTGAAGCTAGAGCGAATGGTGTGCGAAAGCGCGAAGTGACGGAGGATGAGAAGGAAGAAGAAGAAGCTGTTCGCGGACTGTTCAAGAAGCCTAGACGATGGGGACGAGACTCGAAAGCTATGCCACAGCAAGAAGATCAGGAACTCGATGCGCTACTGAGCGGATCGACGTTTACACCTAGGGCTGTGAAGGAGGAAGCGGAGGATACGAAAGATGTGAAGAAGGAGGACGATGCGACACCAGATACAGCAGTGAAGACGGAAGATGCGACGGATATCAAGACAGAGGATAATACAGAGGTCAAGACCGAGGAACCTGCTGAACCTCTGATAAAGCCAGAGCCAGAGGAAGCCGAGTCGGGAGTACAGACGGTGGTGTTCAAGAAGAGAAAGCCCAAGGGGATCCGACAAAAGTGACGAAGTTGTCACTATTTACTAAACATTTACTTTTTTGGAGCATGCAATGATACCACACGAATACTGACCATTGTCCCATGTACTGACCCTCTCAACGCCGAAGTGGTTCAAACACAGGATACTATATCAAGATCTTCCTAATTCTATGAGCCTGCTCAATCTTCTCGACGACTTGGTTGACGTCCTATGGGGTACATCTCTCCTATAAGGTGTCTCGACAACGCATAGAATTGAACCGCCTTCAGCATTCCGCGCTAACTTTACCTGTCAATATCATTTAAATATCTTTCTACCCCTGACAAGAAGATACTAAAAAGACCCAGTTTTGCAAAAAAGTAATGAAAGAAAGAGTTAGAGCTGAACAAAAAAAGTCAGCTGTCAAAACCAATAGTCTGTTTTAGCTCGCAATAGCTTCAACCACACTATTTAATTTTCCGCTTGGCGAAGATGGAGCCTGCTGTTACCGACATTTCCGCAACTGAAGCAAGATCCTATTTAATGTGATTCTTCTCACTTGTTGTGCTCATCTCTTTCCTCGCTTGGTGCGCGCCTCTAGCCTCTTTTTCCACCATGGTTCGAGCCAAGATTGTTGTCGCAGCTTTGGCTGCTTGTCTTATTGACAGTGTCAATGCAGGCGCTTGCAAACCCAAGCCATCGGTCTCTACTGAGAGTCAGCCAAGCTCAAGCATTGTTTCATCCACCGGGGCAACCGAAACGTCGACAATGGCTGAGACATCGACATCTGCCGAGACCTCTACAATCGCTGTGACCACAACGTCTCAGTCCATTGAGACTATTTCTACCACGTCCGATACAGCTACAACCTCCTCCGCGGTACGAGTAGTGTCTGTCTGCGGCCTACATGGTACGTGCTCTCCTGCCAGCGACGGTTGCAGGTCTAGAAGCGCCGGAAACGAAATATTCTACTTGGGAGAATGCCAGGATCTTTGCCTCTCTGACAACCACTGCAAATCTATATTATATAACAGCGACGTCGGAGGCTGCTTCCTCAACACAAATATCGCCCAAGACTCAGGCTTCTACGAAGTTCCCGCCCCTCAGTTTGTTTGGTACGACAACGGCTGTGACATTGAAAAGCGCGAGCCTGATCCCATCTGCGGTGTTCGTGGGGATTGCAACCAGAGCAGGTGCGAGCCCATGGGCCTGCCAGGTTCTTACACGACTAAGAGCTGCCAGGAGGCGTGCGCTGCTGATGAGCAATGCGGCTCGATCATGTTCGCACCCGCCTTCAATGGCTGTTATTTTCTTCCCAAGTCCGTGTACAAATCTGGTTTCTACGAACAGTCTTCGGCCGAAGCTTACTGGTATGATCTTGCCTGCAGCATTGAGGAGGGTGATTGATAATCTTGGTTGTTCCGTGGAGTTCCGTGGATGGTCGTGATAATTTACTTGCTCTGCTTGCCCAGTTGTAGACTACTCTTTTCTTTATGTCTAGACCATTTAGAGCACTAGATCCGTGTATAAAGTCGGATTTAACACTAGAAAACCTTCTCAATATTAATGGGTGAAAATCTTATTAAATTGTTCCTAAGTTATTCCATATGCCGACGGAATTAAAGATCGGAATCGGAAAAATTGAAGCCCAATCTGGATAGCTTCAACACCATCCGCCAAGGTGCTCCTCAACAGACCCGAATATCCCACTTTCACCAATTAGCACAAAGAGATTGATTATAAAGCACACGGGAATAGAGCCATGTAACAGTCATTGTCTGTGGGGTAACACGGCATCTCGGCCTCGATCTTGACTTGAAGATTCGGCGCTCCGAGCGTTAATTGCGTCACTCGGAACGACCTGGATCCGCTTGAAAGAGGATATAAACTCGGCGAAGTAACCCCCGAGAAAAGTCCCCTCCCATCTACAATTTCATATCGAAATATACTGTCACAATGGCCTCTAACCAACCTGCAAAGTGCTGCACTGAGGGTGTCCGCCATGAGTAAGTTACACCCAGGTAATCGCGCAATTGTACCTTATCTAATGCTTCATAGAGGCGAGCCCACCGGCAAGATGATCAAGCTCGGTAGCGGTCTTGATGCCTACATCGCGACAGCTCCCGAGGGCAAGGCGCATAAGGGCACGGGAATTGTCTATCTTCCCGATATTTTCGGTATTTGGAATAATAGTAAGTTGATGGCGGATCAATTCGCCGCCAACGGCTACACCACCATCATTCCCGATGTTTTCAACGGCGATGTTATGCCATTCCCTTTCCCTGAGGGCATTGATATCATGAGCTGGATCACAAAGGGTGCCAATGGCGATAACCCTCATACACCCGCTCAGATCGACCCTATTGTCGCTGAGGCCATCAAGACGCTCAAGGAGCAGGGTGCGACTAAGATTGGAGCTGTCGGATACTGCTTCGGCGCCAAGGTAAGCCTTTTATTTAGCCTTTCCCCAAAAGCGCATAGCTAACGAACTCAGTACGTTATTCGCAACTACAAGGCGGGTATCGACGTCGGCTACGTCGCTCACCCTTCTTTCGTCGAAGAAGATGAGCTCAAGGCCATTACTGGCCCCCTCTCCATCTCCGCCGCTCAAACCGACAACATCTTCCCGGCCAAGTTGCGCCACCGATCCGAGGAGATTCTGATCGAGACTGGCAAGCCTTTCCAGATCAACTTGTTCTCCCATGTTGAGCACGGTTTTGCCGTTCGCACTGCTCTGAACAATAAGGCCAAGAAGTTTGCTAAGGAGCAGGCTTTCTTCCAGGCTGTGCAGTGGTTTGATGAGCACCTTGTTTAAATCGGGGACATATATGAGTTATGATATAGATGAAGATATTTAATAGAGGTCAAGAATGTAACTAGCCGATGCTGTGCTCAGTGAAACCTTGTCTTGGGAGTGAAGCGAAACTTAGCGTTGCAGATGATTGAACCTTGAGTGCTCTAAACAAGGGGAACTGATAGGTACTGCGCGATTAGCTAAGTTACGCGCAAGGGTACTGTTACTTCTTCAATTACCATATGTTTTCCCCCGTCTTTGTGAAAGCCAAGACAGATTCGCGATGCTCTTCCCGTCCCGCCACGGTATCCAGATTCCAGATCGACGGATTTCACCTCAAGCCACTGACACAACCCCTGCTCAACCCCCCCACTGCCCCAAAGTTTCAGTGTCTTCAGAGCATGCTCTCCCGCTCAGGGGAACCTTTGGCGCAGACTCCACTGTGGCGCACCCACTATCGAATGAACCAGTTCTCGAGTTCAGCTGTGTCTGTCTCATGGTGATTCAATCCAATGCTGACAATCCATTTCCAGACGCACCGTCTCTTCTTTCAATCCACGCGACCACCTCCAACGAATCGAGACTCGTTGAAATCAATCATAACTCGAAGTAAAACATGCTTCAGGAGTCCCAGCCTTGGTGATGGCCGCCTCCGTCGACTCCCTCAACACTCACCACCACCTCCCACCGCTTCTATCACCATCCTCGACTCCTCCTCCATCATGCGCCGACACGACAAACGACAAACTTACCACGGTTCCCTCCGATGAAGACCACTCTTCTGAAGAAGGCTCCCACAGAAGCAGTAGCATGCGTCGCGCCGACTCGAACTCGTCGTCTATTTCCGACCCAGCAGTCGAAGATGACGAACAAGAACCAGAGCATGCGGAGGAGAGTTTAGACAAAGAAAAGGATCAGGATGATAGCACTGCTGTACCCTCTGGCAGGGCCAGTCGCAGCAGCACGATAAGCAATACCACGAACCCTAATGTTCGACGGCTCTCTGCAACGGAGATGCAGCGCCTCACAAACTCTCCTGAGTCTTTGCCTGTGGCCCCCGCGCCTGAACGGAGATCGATTGATCAGGAATCCGCGTCTTATCTTCTCGACCAGCGCGAAGCTATACGGCAGCCCACGATGCGCTTCGAACATACGGTCGAGACGGCTGCCCCAGCACAATCTAATGGCATTGCTGTAGAAGGTCGCACGGCCTCAGCTTCTGGATTAAGGACTGCGAGAGATATACAGATGGATATTCACCGACGGCCATCGTCTGGCGCGAGAACTGTGTCCACGCCCCCGACGAGTCGTGTATTGGCGGGTGATTCGAGCGGGAGGTCGTCGCCGAGAAGATACTCTTCTTTCAATTCCGCCGGACGGCCTACATCTCTGCAACTCAATCTAGATGGTGCAGGTGGAACGTCTCCTATTCTCGGCGCTCGATCAACACCAGCAACCGCTATTCCTGTCCAAACCGACCCTTCAGGTCTCCGACCACCATCGCCAATTCCACCAATTATTCCTCTTCCTCCTATGTCGCTACCTACACACCTACAGCTTGAACTGGCAGCTCAAAGGCCTAGCCCACTGTACATCCACCAGTCCCAGGCCTACGACAACCCCTACGAATCCAACGCTGTCAAGTTTGAGCGTCTCAAAAATGTGATTCTTTTACCGCCACACCTCGAAATGACGCTCAACTTTGGCGCATTAGCATGTCTAGATGCTTGGCTGTACAATTTCACCATTCTGCCCATGCGTTTCATCCAAGCTGTTAGTATGCTAGTTCGTTGGTGGGGTTATGTCATTTTGAAAGAGGTCCGGTGGATTCTTGGGTTCGTGTGGTATGGTCTTGGACGACTTTGGCGACGAGGTAGAAACTCACGACCTGATGAGACTGATGAAGGAAGATCGCGCAGTGAGAGTAGGCCACGAGGTTGCTCTGAAGGCGAGAACGGAAACCATGATTTTAAGACAAATGGAAACGGAAACAGACACTTCAAGCCTTTGCAATCTCGCTCTCAACCCAAGTCTGGAGCATTTCGTCATAGGAGGACGAAATCAATGCCTTCCAACCTGTCAGCCTTTCACAAAGCTGATCTTCTCCAAGGTGCTGTCATAATATGCAGTTCCATGGCCCTGATGACTCTCGACGCAAGCCGCATGTACCACTTTATCCGAGCTCAATCCGCCATCAAGCTCTACGTCATTTACAATATTCTTGAAGTTGGCGATCGTCTTCTTTCAGCTCTGGGGCAGGACATTCTGGAGTGTCTCTTCAGCACGGAAACGCTCTCGCGTAACGCGTCTGGTCGATCCAAGGTCCTTCTCCCGCTTGGCATGTTTATGCTTGCTCTCATGTACTGTTGTCTTCACTCGATTGCACTCTACTACCAGGTTATCACCCTCAACGTTGCTGTCAACTCATACTCCAACGCCCTGTTGACCCTTCTTCTCTCCAACCAATTTGTCGAGATCAAGTCCACCGTCTTCAAGCGCTTTGAGAAAGACAATCTCTTCCAGCTCACCTGTGCGGACATCGTTGAGCGATTTCAGCTTTGGATCATGCTCTTCATCATCGGAATGCGTAACGTCGTCGAGGTTGGCGGCCTCAGCGTGCCTGGTGCAGGTTCCGAGTCATATGATGAGACATCTGTACCTCATCATACCCCCTCTATCCTACCGCATAGCTTTACTGTGCTACCCTCGTGGCTCATGTCAGGCGAAGTTCTGTCCCCTTTCTTCATTGTCATTGGCAGTGAGATGCTTGTCGATACCATTAAACATGCCTACGTGACCAAGTTTAACAACATCAAGCCAGCTTTCTACAGCCGTATTCTTGACATCCTGTGCAAAGACTACTACACCAATGTAAGCCCCCCTTGCTCTTCGGCATGATCCAACTAACGCCCGCAGGCTTTCATGGCACCTTCTCTGACCAAGCGTCTTGGTCTTGCTGTCATTCCCCTATCATGTCTCTTCATCCGCGCCTCCATCCAAACCTACTACATGCTCCTATCGACCCATCTTCCTATGCCAATGCCAATACCCATCCCCGAATCAACGCAAACATCCCTCTCTGAAGAATCAGCTACACCCTCATCACCCGCCGTGATAGCGGCCCTGAATCGTTTTGACTCTCTCATCCGCGATTCCCTCGGCCGCGCCACATACGGCTACCCATACGGCTCACCCCTCAACTCCCGCCCCTGGTACTCCTGGACTTCCGATGACTTCATCGCAGCCCTGACCATGGTCGTGGTCTTCTTCATTGCTTTCCTCGTCCTCCTCATTCTTAAACTCCTTCTAGGCATGGTCCTCCTCAAATACTCCCGCAACAGATACGCAAAGATGAAACTCGCAGAACACCGGGGCCGTGCTCCTGAATCGTTCGATACACCCGGTGCACGAAGAGCCGGTGGTTTTGGTCAGGTGGAAGTTGGAGAGGAGAGGCAGCGTTGGATCCATGCTGATAAGAGCGAGGGATTGAAAGGGGGTAAAGGGCCGGGGAAGAGAGTCGAAAAGCCGGAGAAGAAGGATGATTTTGAGAAGGTGGCGAGGTATGAGATGGTTGCAAAGAGGATCTGGTGAATGCGTTCTTTCATAGCATTTTACGGCGTTTACTGCAGTTACATTATATGATTAAGACCACCGTCGGTTATTATCCATCATGACATTCACTGGAGCGATCAGAAATCAGGGTGAAGGAAACAAATGTCCATATGGAAAGGTATCTTTCTAATCCTAGGTATCAAAAGTCCTCAATCCTCGAAGCAATTATAGCTTCATGCCAAAATCCCAGCGCTTGCCATCCCTGATCCTTTTTCCGTTTTCCCATTCCATGCCTATAATTTCCATGCAGCACTTTGCAGCATGTCACCACGTTATACTCTATCAACGCGCCATAGTCTAATGCGCTTTTTCTTCATCAAATCATGTCGTAGTTCGTCACTTTTATATAATCCACCAATCCAATATTTCGTCAAGTCGTGATGTAGTCCGTTTACTGAATACCAGCAAGCTTGAGCAGGCCGGGGTTGTTGGCCAGGAGGTCAGGCTTGGCCTTGTACAGGTTCTGGACAGTGTGCTTAAGAATCTCCCTGGTCTCAGGCTCGAGCTGTTCCTCAGGAGGGCTGAGGACCTTCTCGAACACGTTGATGAGCTGGGGAGTAAGCTGCTCAACAGTGGGGTTGGACTGCTGGTAGAGCTTGTAAATGTTGTCGTAGATGGGAGCGTTCTCCTCGTAGTCCTCCTGGAGGGGGAGGACGTTGACGACAGCGGGAAGAGCCTGAGCAACGAATTCGTTGTTGGGGTTCTTGGTCATCATGCGGGAGACGGCACCAGCGACGTTGTCAGTCATGCGCATCTCGTTGACAGTCAGGAGGGGCTCAAGCTTCTCCCAGAGAAGGGGGTACATGGGGAAGGTCTTGCCAGTATCAGCAGAGTTGAGGACAACGAGACCAATTGCGTAAGCAGCGTTAGACTTGGCCAGAGAGTCAGGATCTGTGAGGCGACGGACAAGAGCTTGGCCAAGGGACTCGGTGAAGGGAGTAATGGCCTCACCAGTGTACTTGGTGATCTCAGCGATAGTACCGACAGCGGTGGATCGGTGGAGATCCTCGCTGGAGCTGGCAAGTCGGAGGATAGGCTTCTCGAAGATCTTCCAGAGCTCGCCGAAGTTGTTGCCAAGAGCAGCAGCAAGGCCGACAACGACGTCAAGAGCAGTGTCAATGACGAGCCAGTCGTACTCAGAAGAACCAGCATCAACCTCTTGCTCCTCCTCCTCGTCACCAAGATCCTGCTGGCAAGGGTGAGATCGGGTAATGATAAGACCAACGACCGAGACCATCTCCTGGAGGAGACCATCCTTGGAAGCGAGAAGAGCAGGACCACAAGCCTTGAGGGTGGCAGCGACATTACGGTTGATGTCGGTAACGACGGAACTATTTGACTGTTAGCGATGATCCAAGACCAAGATGCAAGAAATAGGAAGTAACAGTGCCATGAATCAGAAGCAGATTAGACGTGTTCTCAGCAACCGCATTTTGCGTCTGAGTGAGCTGGGTATAACGCAAGGTATTCATCATATTGGCAGAAACAGAAAAGACAAGGGAAAAAACTAACCGTTCGCTATCGTCAGACCAGATGGTCATAGTGGCCTTCTCAAGAGCCTGGCCCATGTTGATGAGCGAGGTAGGAGGGTTGTGCTTAGGAGGAAGACCAGCCTCCCACTTGACACCAGCGCCCTCCTCCCAAACCTGGAAGACTCGGGCATAGGTGCGCCAGAGAGTAGAGATGGCGGTCTTTCGGCATCCCTCGTATGTGTGCTCGGTGAAGGGGGAAACCTTCTCGATGGTCTGCTCGACGTAGGTCTCGAGGTTGGAGCTGTTGCAAGAGTTGGAGATGACATCACCAAGGACATCAAGAGCAATCTCCTGCTCAAGAGCGACAGCAGTCACGGCACCGAGATCGTCGAGGTCCTCAATATCATCCCAGTCCTCATCACCACCAGTGGCGATAGTGATATCGTCCTGGGTCTCGGGAGCCTTTACCTTGACACGCTTGCCACCAACAACGATGGCACCGTCGCCAAGCTGGCTAGCGTCAACACCAGGAAGCTCAATCTCCTCCTCCTCAAGCTCGAGAGAAGAGAAAAGACCCTTGAAGACGCCGGGAAGGAAGTGGTCGAATTGCTCGTGGTAGACCTTAGACAGGTTAGACCACAGGATGAAGCTGGTCTCCTTGAGGCGGGGGTTGTCAAGGCCAAGAGCCTCCTCACTAGCGGACATGAGGTCCATGACATAAGGCTGGAAAGCCTCGGAGCCGACAGCCATAGCGATGCGACCCAAGCTGTCGCAGGTGGAGCTTCGGAGGTCGAGAGACTCCTCACCCTCCTTGATAGAGACGAACTTGCCAAGAGAAGACATGACATCCTTGAAGTAAGGCTCAAAATCCTTCTCCATAGAAGAGGCAATGGCACCAATGGCAGAGGCAGCAGCAGCCTTGACGCCAAAGTCCTCATGGTCGAGGAGACGGACCATCGGGCCAATCAGGTTGGGACCGTACTGGGCCATGATCTTGGTGTCAATGCCATCACCGAAGGTGTCGAGGGCGCCGCAAGCACAGCGGATGATGCTGACATTCTTCTTGTCAGAAACACCTTGAGAGGCAGCCTCGAGGTTCTTGAGAACGGAAGCAATGATCTGCTCGTGGTGAGAGGCCATCTCGTCAGCCATCTCCTCAGCGAGGTGGATCAGACCAACAAGAGAGGCATGTCGGACCTGGGTCTCGGAGTCCTCGAGGAGAGAGATGATAGTAGGGAGAAGAGGCTGGATTTGAGTGGAGATGAAGTCGGGAGCACCCTCAGCGGCGTTGCCGAGAGCGAGCATAGCAGCCATGCGGAACTTGGGGTCGTTGTTGGTAGCGAAGTGAGGGAACTGCTCGAGGAGAGGAACAATGGCCTGTCGAGGAGGAAGCTCGTTGGACAGAGTGTCGATGAGGCTGATGGCGGTACGGGCAGGAGACATGTCCTCCTCGTCATCGTCAGCATCGAGCTCAGTAACGATGTGCATGGCCTTGACCATGAGCTCAGCAGCCATGTCCTTCATGCCCTGAATCTTCATGCGTCGGTAGCGGACACACTGGATGAGGAAGGCGAGAGCTTGAGATCGGGCATCCTCCTCAGCGTTGACGTTGCCACCAAGCTCAATCATGAAGGTGAGGAGATCTCGGAGGTGAAGGGCAAGGAGGGAAGAGTCATAAGCGATGAAGGAGTGGAAGACCTCGAAAACGATCTTGTAGCTCTCCTCATCCTCAGCTTCGACGGTAGCCTTAAGGATGTTGACCAGGCTAGGAACAAAGTTCTGCATGGCCTTGAGGGACTCGGGGTCCTCCTCAGGCTCGACGATCATGAGGATAGCACCAATAGCGCGGACGATGTTGATGCGGACCTCCTTGCTCTGGGGGTCCTCGATACGGGCCTGGAAGAGCTTGAGAAGCTCGTGTGTGTGGTCGGCGAAGTGTGTAGGGTCCTCCTCAAGGATGGCGTAGAGGAGGAATGAACCAACCTCACGAGCAACAACATTGTCGTTGTTGGTAAGAGGGAGGAGGTGCTTGAGGAACTCCTCACCCTCACCGTTCTCCATATCAGCGCTGACGATGCCGGCGATGAGACGGGCGAGGGAGTGGCGGACACCAGCTGAGGACTCCTTGAGAACACCGTCGAGAAGGTGGTTTCGGGCGAGCTGTTGCTGGTCCTTGGCAGTCTTCTCCCAGTACTTGGGGATCAGACGAAGAGCCTGGACCGAGGCGAGCTGTCGAACACCGGCGTCTCCATGTGTGAGGGAGATCTCGACGAGGGCAAGCAGCGACTCGGGATGTGTGTAGAAGTTCTTCTGGAGCTCGGCGGTAACGGCCTTGACCTGCTCTGTGTTGGCTGGAGAGGAAATGTTAGTTTCAAAGTTTGTGTAGCGAGGCAACGTAGCAGCAGAGCAGAGCAGAGACGCCAGCTGCTTGTTGACGTAGATGATGAGGAAACTTACGGACTTGGCTCCCCTCAAGGAGCTGTGCAAGCTTCCCCTTATCCATGATGATTTCTTTGTCGAAGCTGGAACGACAGAGAAAGAAAAAAAAAAGAAAAAGGAAGAAAAAGGAAAGGAACCCGAAGGTTTATAGTGGTGAAGAGAAGGAAAGAAAAGAGTCGCGAGAGACCCGCGCCGAAAAATTTAAATTATTTGGGGTCCCCTCGAGTCGAGTCGAAATTAGCATGGAAGGGAAAGAAAAAAAATTCCCATGCCCCGCTCTCGTAGGCGCACGCGCTGGTTGGTAGGCCACGCTTGGTCGTCCCAGGGTCTGATGTTGCCCCTCGTTTCTTCCACTCTAGCGCGGGGCTTTTTGTGGTGATGATTTCCTGGACGGGTTAAGAAGGCGCCGAATGAAGTTGTAGGCAGTTAATGCTTGATCTTGACCGCCTTTGGTGGGTAGGAATGATGTGTTGTTTTGTTCTGTTTCGTTGGCCTTGTCTAGGTAGACTCGTCTCTGGCGGGATGGATGCTTATTGTTGAAGCCTGATGGTTCTAGGCATCGCTGAAGAAGTCGGATAAATGCAACCAAGACAAGCCCTTGGGTAGGCGTAAGTTTTGCTGGCACCGGCCGAGATGCTGCACTAAGGAAGCTAAGGTGCATGGAAACCATCAATCATGTCCAATGGTTGCTGGCTGATAGGCCCATGATGACGTTGGTTGGTTGCTTGACACGCGTTAGGTTGATTGATACGGTCCCAGAAGTTTGGTCTGGGTTTCGAATGCTTATCACCAAGCAATCAGATAGCTTCATCCAAAATTGGTTGAAGACGCTGTCAGGCACGGAATATTGTCTGACATAAAGTTGCTATCAGCTGCCGCCAAACAATGTGAAGCACGCGTCAAAGTAGGCGCCTCTGCACCACTAACTCAGATAAAAATCTGTTTGTACGTCGTCAATGCGCTCAGAGACAGCTTGATAGCTAGCTGATGTCCAGCACAGCTTGAGGCAGCTTAACCGACGCGCAATGCCATTTAATTCGCCGTACCAGACGGCCACAACCGGTTACCCAAAAAGAATGCTTTGTACTCCCGTCCAATACACATGGTACCACGCAATCAATCAACGCTCTTCTTGCCAGGCACACAAATGCGATCGTCGATCATGAGAGCCTCACAATCAAGATCTGGATTCTTCTTCTTCAAATCATCAACGCTCACCCCATTCTTGTTCGCAATCTCCCAGCACGTATCGCCCTGATGAATCGCATATGGCACCGTACCCTCCGGACAATCCGGGATAGGAATACGCTCGTCTGGTGAAACCTTGCGGCCGAGGAACCAGAAGAGCAGAACCAAGGATAGGATGACGAGCATGAGGAAGTTGAGGAAAGGCTTCATCTCGGTGAACCACGACATCTTGGGACGTGGCTGCTGGCCTGTCATGAGAAAGCTCTCTGTCTCTTGGCCTTCGGGACGAGCTTCGCCAACTTTGGTAAGTTGACCGTATTCATTGCCTGGCGCGCTCTCCCAGTAGCTTCCATCAGCGTCGCGGAACGTGTAGACCTGGCTGTCAGCATCATAGCCTACTCTCTGCATGCCCTCAGGGAGACGCTCTTCATCGGTGTCGTAGCGAGAGAATCGAGACATTGTAATAAGTGATTGAAATAACGAGATGGTATCTTGATGGAATTGATGAATGGAAGAAAAAGGAGAGAGATGGAAGAGCTCAGGCTACCTCCTTTGAAACATGGACATCACGTTCCCTCGCTTGTTCAAGGGACCGCGTCATGTCTTAGGTAAGCATCTGACAGACATAAGCTTGCTGAAGCCACCACCAACCAAGTCACCCAAAGCGGGCAACATATAACAGGCAATGTCGTTTAGAAGTCATCTTGGATACTGGTGACTAGCTAATTCTGGTAATTTTGACAATCGAGCTTATCTATGCCATCTCCAAAGGCCAAGCGTCTTCTGGGCATGCCTTTCCTTGGTAGCTATTTCAGCGGCACAAGAGTCATGTAAAGCGTCGGCCTCACGAGCTTGCAATCCATTAATAAAGCTCCAACAGTTCATCACTCTTCTAGCTGTCTCTCAAAACGTACCCTAAGTATTTACAAGTCTTCCTTAAACATCTTCTAAGGCAACATAAGACTGGCCTAGTCTTTGGATTTGATCTCTAGTACCTCTTCATAATACTTTCTTCGTGTCTTACAAAGCAGCACAAGTTCAGTCTAAGCATAGACTCAAGTTCACCATATTTCATCACATATTTAAGATAACATCACATTTTCTCGATTCGGGTAGCCCGACTATTGAGCAAGAGTAACCTCGCCTCCAATCCTAACCTGAAAGCGCAGTGGGAAGAATGAGCCGGCCAACAGAGACTACACGCCCCCATTGCACAAACCCAATTTCTGTAATAAGGTTTCGACATTGGCCGTAACTAGCTGGCTAGCCGTCTACTTGTCATGGGAATCCCAGGAGATGCCATACGACTGGAATTACGCGGACCCACGACGTACCTAAACGTAGATGTCTATAATCAATATACTTTATAGATCAGATCACTCTTCCCCTCTTAGCAAATATTTAGAGGATCCGCAAGATGATACTAAAGATCAAGGCTAAACCTAGGCCAATCTTATGATGCTTGATAAGATATATACGTGAATCTTCTCAGTTCGGCGGTACATGCTATATTTTTATAGAAAAGTAGTGGGCTTACTGAATCGTTCGTGTGTTATAGAATACAATAAGGTATTGATGCAATCAGGTGTCACGCCTTTTCTTTTATGCCTGACCATGCCAATAGCTGATCTGCAGGAACTGAACTGGCATGAACCAATAATTGACTGATTACAATACCCTTGTCATCACTACATCCGCGGCTCACATGCTCATGTTAGGGAACCCGAAAATATCACCAGCGATACATTATCAGCTCACTCATCACGAGAATAGGGAAAAATTCAATCAACATGTCAGAATATCCCTCTCTGGAAGTGAACTCTCGAGTCACACAAAAAGACACAACTACATTTGCGGTCAATCTCTCTCGAGCATTCTCCGTTGGAACAGGCGAGTCTTTATCCCTCATCTCGATACATTGCTAATTAAAACAGTCCCTCATGGAGGGTACATTGCGGCCACGTTCTTGCGCGCAGCAAGTATCTACCTCACATCTTACAACCAATCTGATACATTTGCTGCTCATTGGCACTTCCTGAACGCGACGCACGTTGGTCCAGCCGTGCTTGTAGTGGAAGAAGTTAAAAGAGGTCGCGCTCTGACAGTTCTCCATATCACGATGTATCAAGAAGGTCTCTTGCCTGAGAGCCCTTGGATATCCGACAAGTCTAAAAAGAACGTCGTGGCATATCTCACAAACAATTTACTCGAGGGTGAGCAAGGTCTTAGTCTACCAACAGGTTTCGAGCTTTCTCTACCGCCTCCCCCAGTAGACCTAACCAAGCTTGCGATGGATAAAGACTCCAATTGGGAGAGGTTACATATGATCGTTATGGACGTCGCACCAATAATGCAACACGTCGAATACTACTCTCCCAGACGCAAACAAACACCACTAGCAACATGGGATCTCTGGCTCCGCATGTCTAATGGCGAACGCTGGACAACATGGGCACTCGCTTACATCGTCGACGTCGCGCCTGTACTCATAATCGAGGGCTACCGACCAACAGACTTAGACGCGCCTGTTCCAAAAGATAGATTCGCGTTTGATAAGATCTTTTGGATGCCAACGGTGTCAATGAGTTTAGACGTCAAGAAAACCTTGCCTCAGGATGGTGAGGAGTGGTTGAGGATACGCCTCAGTGCAAAGGTCATCAAGAATGGGAGGTATGACGTTGAAGTTCTTGTTTTTGATAAAGATGGAGATGTTGTTGCATTGAGTAATCACGTTGCGCTGATATTGGACGGGGAGAGAAATTGGGGTCGTCAAGAGAAGCTATAGGGTGGCTTAAGCTGACCGATTACACATTTGTTGATAGACGTGTTAGAAGGTAGTGAGACTTGTTTCCTAGAGGAGTCTTCGGGAATAGGCTAGAATGGAGAACAGATTCAAAATCACTCGTCAACTTGATGATGGATTTCGTACGACTTCTCCGGTTTGTTACTTTGATTGGTTGTTTCACTTTCAACAGAACTTGTCCAACAAACCTCTATGAGAGCGGAGTTCTTGTTTCTGACTTGGCGACTCGAAAATATCGCCCTAAGTTAGAAAGATACTAAAATTCCTTGCTATGTATGGTCGAAACGGTCAACTGTAAGCTTGAAGCTTCTCATTTTCATCCAATAGCTGATCCATCCAACTGAGGCTTATCCGTGAGTTAAGTGTTGATGCGAGACGGGATGACTCTAGCGCCCGTACCCCGCATCCACCAACCATTCAGAACGAGATCCGTTAAGGTTTTAGGGCTATCAGCTGTAACGTCATGACGGGCCGCAACCTAACTTAACCTAAAGCTCCCGCCTGGGCAGTAAAATTCCAGTCGTAGAGTCCGTCATCGAGGTCTTACTTTAGAAAACAAGGGAATGCGCATGAATCCATTTATGTCGTCATTTTCCCTGATTCAATCTGACGTTTGAATTCTTCTCTTCATCATTCTTCACCTCCTGAAATGAGGCCTGCGACGACCCTTCTGCGGCCACAGCCCCCAATGTTTCCACTACATCCACTCAATAAGCACTTGACCCAATTGCACCCTGGACTCTACAGCCCTGGGTGTCATCCCCTGTCCTTGTTTGAGAAGATGCGCGACTGCGAAATTCAAACCAGGCTCTGCGCTTGTGCAGTTTGTCCTCCTTTCAACATTTCAACACTCCTTCTGTTGCTTTCGTCTCGGTAATGATGGCGACGCCTTGAGTAACTTGATACGCCGGAATTGGCCCAAGGCTGTACGAGACGACTGCTTTCATGTCGCTTTGACCTTCTCCGTCAAACTTCAACCGCTACGACCTCAATCAACGTACCCATCATTGACTACAGGATCAGCTTGACACTTCAACTTACGACGGCTTCGCCCAGCCTGTTCTTCGCTTCGAAATCAGCCACTTAAGGCCGAGACAAACGAACCGACCGAGAGAATACTAGACAATCGGCACCATGTCCAACGCCGATCCCGAAGTTGTGGTGGCGATCGTGGCTCTCCTCGTGTCTTTGGTTGCTTTGGCAGCTACCTTCATGCAGGTCATGCAACAATACTATGCCTCTGCCGCAGGATACGCTCAATGCAATGAGAAAGTCATGGGGAAATGGGCCCTCACAAAAACTCGTCGCTTTTCCTGGGACGAGCTTCGTTTTGAGGTCGAGTTTGAGGCACCTGTAATTTTCGTCTCGCCTCCAGACAACCAAAATGGCCCCATTCGTGGAGCAGACATTTACTTTTTGGATGGAACTCCCCAGAGTCTTGAGAACACATGGTCTGAGCTGGATATCAATCCCAGAGAGGAGTATGCCGCCAAAACGAAACGAGAGCGTATCCATACTGCGGATAACGAACGAGCTTCCTGGACATTACTTCTCAGTGCTGTGCAGCGCATGGAGCACGAATCGGAGAAGTGGCAGAAGAGTCAATATGAGGATATGCATAGACAAGTCGGACCTCCTAATGCGCAGACACAGCACCATGATCTTCCTACAAGCCCTCCCAGTCTATACGATGCGCATACCATGACAGTGGCTCTTCAACGCAAACGAAAGAGCTGGGACACAATGCCTGCCACTGTCCTTCGACCATACGCGACAACGACCATGTGTCATCTTATCGAGATGCTGGCGGCCCTGGGTATTTACTGGAAAGAATTCGATCGCAAGCGTGACCGTTATCGAGCTGAAGGCAATGGTTTCATGGTTCTCGGAGAAAAAGTTGCAGATCTCGGCTTAATGTTTACTTTCAGCATCTACGGGAGGAGTCGTTTCGAGGCAAATCGGGTGATTCCTGTCGATCAGGTCAAAGAGCTTTGCTTTGGCTATGTTTCGACTATCTACAGCGTGCTTCTGGACCAGCGACGCCTTCGGTTTCCAGAAGATGATCCAGAAAACTTGGCTTTTCTTCAATTGGCGACGCGGGAGGAGATTTCTCAGACCCTTATCCGAATTGGGTGTAATACCAATGCCGTTCGCGCGTTCCAGGATACTGGAAAGCATACATCTCATTTGTTCCCAGGTATGTTCTTTGCTTGGCTGAATACACATACACTGACTGTTCTAGTATCCTTCGAAATCCTGGGTATGTTGAGCCGTACTTTTCACATCAAGAACAGCATGTTCACCCATATTCCCAACCCAACATCGGATCGCTGGGACAAGCAGTCAGTTTCACTAGTCAAAATCATGGAGGCTTATGAGGACCTCGTTCCGACTACCCTACCTGGAGCCCGTCGAAATCCAATTATTATCGATAAGATCAAGAAGCACGTCGATCAAATTCTGGCCTTCAACAAGGACGAGAGCGTGACTGAGAAGCTGTATACACTCAAGGCACTCCATGAAGCCATCGACGATTGCGATCAGATTCTGACAGCCAAGGAACCCAGCGGTACTGTGACACCTTTTGCAGAGCGGTTGGGCATCAAGGTTCATGAGTCAGAATTACAGAAAAAACGACGAGAAATGGTCCAAGATGTTTTACGATCACATATCCAGGAAGTTCTGCGTCTTCTGAACGATGGAGAAGACCGTTCGTCTGAAACGGCGTCTCTTCATGCTGATTGGAGCCCTGCAACACCACATACACGACAAGAAGGGCAACCTAGAGTTGCACCCATTGGGTTTGAGGATATGCACGAGGCTAGTCCTGACGAGCGACAGCACAAGTTCATGGAAGTCTACTTCCACGTTATTCGTGAGAAGGTGATTCCTCGTGCCACACGTTCAACGGATCGTAGAACAAGCCTTGTTGGCGCTCCTGCTGGATATGGTTTCCGCCGCGCAGGCACGGGTCGTACCCAGGCATCCAGCATGCGTGGAATTGAACGAGCCTCCTCGCCGCCCCCGCCCATGCCAGCCCCCCGTCTACAAACAAGTGTAGAGAAC
>PVQB02000120.1:0-33224 GCA_002980475.2 Fusarium beomiforme
GCCCCCGGCAAGGCATGGCGGGGTTGAAACAACCCCCCCCCCCCCCCAAAATGACTCAAGCTGTTCACCTCAATGTAGGTCTGACCCCATGATAAGTAAGCTAGGGGAAAAACTGAAGTCTTCGTCCTATTACACAGAGTATTATCTATGATATTATCATCATGATCCTTCTCACGGTTCTGAAACATACGATGAACTAGGTCTCCCGAAACTGGTACTGATAAGTTTCATGTTAATCCAAGCAATAACGTGACACATGTGGGCCTATGGCTGAGTCCATGTATATCAGTCGTAGTTATTAAGGCCTGGAATAACTTACAGGAGCTGAAGCAGGATGCTTAAGCATCATTTAGCACATCCACGGAATGGATAGGGAGGGTTTAGTTTTAATTCAGGTTATCAAATGGTAGGTATACACAACCTATACAGGAAGCTAAGAAGTTTCATTTCTTTGTCAACTTGCCTTGATCTCAGTTTGGTTGCATTATATCCCTTTCCCTTACTAACATGGTGCCTTTTTTTCTATGGCACGTTTTCTTGCCTCCCTCAGTCTAAAGTGGAATTTCAGTTACAGTCCTTCTTATCAGTATAGCGATCGTGTTGCTCATTCAAAATCAATACCCACAACATAAAAGCCAATCTTTCATCTCAAGTTAGTCAAACAAGCTCTACTAATCTCAAGCGGAAGCAAATATGGAAATATGGATGGCAGAAGATTAAGTATCTTTGTAGTCAGTTCAACTTTGTTCTGAGCCTTTTTAATATTATGTGACCACTATCTGGTGACTATCGGTGTAATTTCACCGTATATTATAAAGATGGAGTATGAAGTGTCATGAATTCTCTATGTTAGCCTCCATGATCTTTTTGGTCATCTAACGACTTGCCATCGTTCAGTTCTCAGAACAGTTACTTCAATGAGTTCGCGATGACATGGAACAATGGATATCCTTCAACATCTTTACCCTCTTTCATGATGCTGTAAGTCGGCTTCATTCCAGCGACGGAAAAGACTTGACAAGCTCGGTGAGGCCACTATCTCCCAGTCATGCTTCACAGTTTGTCTCTGTGCTGTTTGTTGACCGTTCTGATACCGATGTTTGAAGGATCTAAAGGGCTTGCGCAATTATGAGGTGTTTGGAGGTCCATTTCTTTCTTATCAGTCTCTCTAATCACGACTGGAAGATAGGAGCAAGGGCTAGTCTCTAGCTTGACGGATCCCGTCAGTTTAATTTGGATTCAAATTGAGTGATCACAGCAAATTTTGTGTTCGTTTATGAGACATCTAAAAAGAACGAATGTTTTATTCATATTAGGTAATGATTCTAGAATGGTAGGCCTAATGATAAAAGAGGTAGCCCAGGCTTTTTCCGTACGCGGTAGAATCTAGATAAAAGTAGTAGAGGTGCCCGGCTCCCATGTATGAATTGAATCAAATATATCATGACGGACATTAAGGGATCTTTGAATGGAGATATTGCAGACATTAGACGCGGGCTGTTGATACTGGACTGTTTAGCATGTCCCCAGAGTTTGATAATCCCAGGTCTCTTTGTAGTGTTGGTGAACAAGACAAGATTTATGTTCCTGCTCAGGAGGTTGTGAGCAGTACAAAGCGAAACATCCATTACTCTACAAAATAAGTCGATCAACGAATCCTATTCATATAGAAAATTCAAGTGTTCATTGATTCGTCGATTTTTAATAAAGGATATTGTCTTGTTCAATTACCATGAAGATTGCAACAGTCAGAGACATACTCTGCGACGATCCTAGTTACTCATGCTAACAAGAGACTATGTTCTCACTTGGTCACGTTAAAGCATATCCGTTCTCGTTGTTCCAGAAAGATCTCTCACTTCACTCTAAACCAGAAAGGGAGTATATAAGCAGGATGTATCTAATAGTATCCAAAACTGAACTTGGATTCAACCACTATTCACACAGCCAACCGGCAATCACGACTGCAGATCCGCCCAAACCACCCACGTACCAACCTTCACGTATAGAAAATTCTCTTGTCACGATCTTAAGATGTTTGCCTTGATCCTCTCGCTCTTTCTTCTCTTTCTCTTCATGTTCTGGGTTGCTTCCGCGGTTGTCTCTTGCATTGAAATAGTGACTGAATTTTACCATAGAATTCTGCGGTTGCTCAGGGTTCTTCGCCTTGCTATGCATTTCTATGTCTACTTCATCCTTTTCGCTCTCTGCGTCATGCTTCTTAATGCCATTATCAACAAAAGGCTATTTTTTTAAGGCCTGAACCTCCTCGGAGAGCTCTTCTACTCGTTGTTATCTTTCCTATGTTTCACTGACTAATAGTCCTTCCCTCCATTTAACTCTTTCTATATTTTGACTGAAATAGTTAGAGAAAATGCTATCCTTCGACCTGGGGGTTCTTTTGTATAATCTTCGCACTGCAGTGGAGATTAGGATAACGGGATTAAATACATAATGTACCTACTTATAAAGCCACTCTAAGGTCACACTTAACAAAGCATAAATCTATATATGCAGTACTTTGTGAAGCCTCTTGCTGTAGACCCGTGGTATGAGTGAAAGGATTGCCGAAATCCACAGCAATCGCTGCTCCATCCTTTACTAAAGACGGTCGGAGGTTGAGAAATGGGTATCTCCAGCACTTGCAAAAAGCAAAGCTTCAGGAATATTTAAGCCATATTCAATTGCAGGAGAAGTACAGCAAGTATCCTCTAGGTCCATGATTGTAGTGGCTGATCACGCGTGCGGTTGGTACACTTGTCAAGGTCAAAATTGAAGTTGTATAAACTATTTACTACAGAGAATTCGATTTTTGCTCGTTACCTAGAAACCGCTTCCTCTCCTCTTTCTACTCCAGAGCATACATCTACTGAGATAGTGCATACCAATCAAAGCAGCTTCTACCGAGGTCTGTGATCTTTAATAGAGGCTGCCAGTCCAGTCTTGAGCAGCTGCAGATGAGGTCGCAGCCTTTATCGGACCAACCAAGTTGACTCCGGAGTTGGTGTAGATACCAAAAGGATCACCGCCATCGTTCTTGGGATTGTAATCACAGCTACCGGACGATGGGGGAAGAATTTGCCAGTATACGTTAGGCAGGCCAACAGAGTTCATATTGTTGACTTCCGAGACGAATGCCGACTTTTGATCGAATTTTTGTGAGTCGATACCCCATTCCTCAAGATAGAACTTCTTCCCATTGGCTTGCTTCAACCAGTTGGGCATGTTATCGCTCCACTGGCCGGGTACGTTGGCATAGCGGTGAATGGAGATGGCGTCGATAGCCTTGCACTGAGTGACCGCAGCGGAAAAGGTGCAGCCGTGGGAAAAGTCACCACCTAGGCCACCGGTGGAAATCAAGATATGGCTGTCAAGTCCTGCATTGCGAATATGCGTAGCGCGACCGCAGGCCCAGCCGGCTTGATCACCGTTCTGACAAATGCTGGGTTGAGGGGTCATGGGTTCATTCTGCAGAGCGATTCATTTTTGTTAGGAGCTTGATCTTGCGATAAGGAATTCTTAAAATGCTAGGATTACATACCTGAATGTTGAAACTAAAGATGGCTTGAGGCCAGTTCTTCCAGACTTTGCCAGAGTATTTGCCTTTGTAATTCAGAATGTACGATAAGCGAGCGTCATATGCATCGAAGGCGTCTTGCTTCTGATAGAAGTATTCGGAGCCCCAACGAGCCCAGTAGGCGTCCCTTGTCAATGTCAGATTTTGGGAGACTTTGAATGTTAGGAGGCGGTACTCACTTTCTGTAGTCTCCGATCAAGGAGTTGGAGTCATGGGGGTAGATAATGGCTTTGATGTTCTTTTGAGACAGCTTGACAAGGAGGTTATCCACCTCATCCAGAGTCCCCTGGTTGTATTGCCCGATAGTCGTCTCCAGTGGCGGGATATCCTTGACAATTTGGCTTCCCTTCTGGCAGCCCTTGCCAGCTTGGTTAACCCAGAGCCTAACAACCTTGGTGTTGTAGGAGGACAAAGTCTGGATGTAAGCATCCTGAGCCGAGTCTGACATTCCCTGAAGGAAGTAGTTGCTGGTGCCAGACCAAGAGCTAGACTTGGCTACTGTCGGTTTGCAAAAGACAGCGAGGGCTAGACAGGTCGTGGTGAAAAGAGCCTGCATGGTTACGGTCGTAAGTGATTGAAGAACTGATTTATAATGGTGATGGGGTTTCTTTCCTTGAGCATCGGACGATTATGTATTATACCTATATATAATGAATGGGAACAACATGCTGCATATCCAAATTACCCTCTACTCAACTGCAATATCACACCACACCTACCAGTATTGTAAGGGTGCATGAAGGAACATATCCATTCAACCAAAGTCAATTAACACGAGACCGTTTATTAACCAATGGCATTAAAGTTTCAATCGATCTACATGCATCAGTGGACAGACTTTTTGTTTAGCGTGGTAACGAGTACAACGTAAGCCATAAAAGACAACTCGACTAGACTAGGACGTAAATTCAACACTCCGTGCCAGGTACATGTTTCATCTGCCTTCGGTGACCCCGACGGCACCAAAAGTAATTGCCGATAGATATTACACTCCTGAAGCACGTGAAGATCTTCCCGGCCCTACCGGCATCATTCTCCAAGTCCTACAGGAAGTGAGTAGAGGCAGCCATGGCTCAGGGAAATGTCAGAACGCTTATCGACGGGGCAATCAGCCGTGACAGCGAAAGAGCAGCTGGGAATGCTATGTCAGCCTCTGATCGCAGAACGCACTCATGCGCAGAATGCCGTCGACGCCGAATCCGATGTGATGGCAAACAGGTCCCTTGTAGCCAGTGTCTTTACTATCAGGTCCCAGATCGTTGCTACTACCCTCAGAGGCAGAGTCGTCGCGTCATCTCAACAAAGTTTGTCTGCCATTCTTTTTCCAGTTTTGTCTCTAGATGTCTGGCAAATATAAACTGACTGAGAAAGCAGAGCCTTCGAAGACTTATCTATCGCCTACAGTACCAGCCAAAGAGTTCTTGGGCGCTTGTTTCCGGGCCTAAGCATCGAATATCTAGATAACTTCCCTCGCGATGAGCTCATTCATCTTATCTACTCCAACTCATCGCAGCCTGTCACTGGACCATCAGAGGCCGAACAGACGTCAGACACAGATATAAAAGAGGTTTTGTTGGGCTTTGAGGCTTCCCGTACTCAGGAGGTTATCTGGGACGAGTCGTCGAGTGGTGGTGACCATGACCAGGCCAGAATCGACGATGTCAATGGAATCACCGCTCTCTTTGATACGAATAGTGGTCGCTCATACGTGGGGATATCTTCTGTTCCTATAATACTCCATGTAATGGCTTTCAGGTCGCCTCATCTTCGCAACGCCATCCAGAAAAGCAATACGACAACCAACCAAGAACCAGCAGACCTTGTGCCACTTGGTCTATCGCAATTATTTTCGCAGTATGCATGCCAGCCAGCAAGCCAACAGATAATGGATGAGGCCACCCTGATTGATTTATACTTCCAATCAGTTCATCTTATCCTTCCAATGGTAGATGGAGCCGACTTTCGTCACTGCTACGCCCACGGCGGAAGAACAGACCTCGCTCGTGGTCCGTAGCTCGCGTTACTCAATATGGTTCTTGCTTTTGGCTACATCTCCTGTAACGATGATAGTAAAGCTGGGCACTCATACTTCTCCAAGCGAGCCTCGGAACATATAAATGTTTCTTGCTTTGGTGTAGGTCATCTATACATGCTCTAGGCTTTGATCCTTTTCGGAGGTTATTACTTGCATTTCCTGGATAAGCCAAACATGGCGACATCTATTATGGGTGCGGCTCACCGCATGGCCTTGGCGATGGGATTGCATCAACCAGCTCAATTGAACCAGGGGAGCTCGGTTGGCGAACAGGGAATGGCCGGCGTGCGCACTAGGACGTGGTGGTGTTTGTTCTGCCTCGATACTTGGGCTGGGACGACTCTCGGCCGCCCAGCGTCGCAGTCTCCAGAAATGGCTGGCTTGGATGGATCTTCTACACTGAGCTGTGGACCTTTGGTGAGTGCGTTGCCACTGGTATCCCATTAAAGCGATATAGTCAATCTCACCTCTGACTGGTGGTAGGACTATAGTTCTGTTTCGATCAACGCAAGCGCCTCTTTCTCCATCATTGCCGCTCGCATACAGGAGCGCATGGTTGACAGCCCGCTGATGGCGTTCTCTGAGGTGAAAAGGTTTGACAATGAGCTTTTGGCCTGGCATGGCAATCTTCATCCAGAATTCCGAGGTAGCTATAAGCCAGGAGATGCCATTTGCTTAGCTGCGCTGCTTCTTGAGTATCGATACCTGAATGCGCGCATGCTTCTTTACCGGCCATTCTTGCTTATTTGGTTCATTAAAAGGTGTAATGTGCAGAATAGCCTAGGACATCAGGACATGACCTCTTTTGTAAACACTTGCTGTTCTATCGCGAAAGAGACTGTGGATTGCATTGCGAAGACTTGGTACCCGAATCAGATTCTTATCTGGAATGCATCTTGGTTTCTTTTTCAAGCTTGTCTAGTCCTTCTTCTCAGGCTGCTGCCTTCTTCCGTCTCCCCGCCAGACGCAAGCCAGCTCGAAGATTATCTCACTCAATGCCTAGATCTGTTCACCAAAATGCGGCCCTGGCGGAATGCAGTGCGCAAGGGCCAAGAACTGATCCATTTCATCTTTTCTTCGCGTAATGTAGACAGCGAGAGTTCGGGATCAACCTGGCTACTGTCTGATGACGATATTGCTACCTTGTTGGGAATCTCTCCTTTGTTAGATGGATATGAATAGAATCAGGGAGGAGGTCTTGATAGAGGGAAGTTCCGAGAAACTAGCTTCATAAATATCGGTGACACCGTCCGCGACTACGACGTCAAGGTGGTGACAGAAAACATAAGGCTTTGATCCTAAGTGACAAAATACTTAGCGTATTTTATGAGAATTTAGGGTTAGCTTAGAAGCCTTTTCAATTAATTTACTTTAGACTCTTATTTAGAGTCTTAAGTCTTCTAACACCCAGAGGGACATCTAAGTCCAAACGGGTTTTGTGCTCAAGACGAGCAGGTAATTATCCTTGAAATTGAGCCATTAATTCATAAATCATCCTCGATCGCCGTTCCCGGTCATGTCCAAGTCATCTCTTGATTCTCTCAGCAGATTATTAGAAAGACAGCATTTGGCTTTTCTAAGAAGCTGAAATTTCCTAACTGCTATTTCCAGTATGGTGGCGGATTTTGGTAAAACCGTGTTAGCGGGAATCTGTCCGACGATGTAACCGAAATGGCAGTGCCGGACCAGGTACCCTAGTCGCAGCTATTGGAAGGATTCCAAGCCACGGGGGTTATATTTTGGGCTACTGTCACAGGTAACGGTCAAAGTAGGTCATTCTAGCAGTTTGACGGAAATTGCTACTGATCAGTTATCTAGACACCCTCATCTATCGACCTTATGACTGATGCCTTCTCTAACATCCACGGAAACCCCAATGCAAACGAGAACGACGTCATCAACGGACTCCAATCGGAGTTTACGGGTCGTGTCAATACCCAATTTGCTCCACAGGGTGCGTCTTGGCCTGCCACGTCAGGAGGCTCCAGCAGCGGATCTGGGTTCGCCAAACCCGTGGAGGTTGACTGTCAGCATTTTGTCATGTAGCTCGGGGTCTTTTTCATGGATGACCTTGTTGGAGCCATCTGCAGAAAGACCAGCAATGTTTGCTGCACCATCGAGTCGCCCGAAATGTGAGACTGTTTTTCAGTCACGATTTTACAACATCCGGCTTGCCCAAAACGTGGCCATGCTTCACTGCCACGGCCTGGGCCTCCAGGACGGCAGTATCTATACCTCTGATATCTCCCATACTAACTCTTGCGCCTCTGTTGCGAGCAGTTTCGAAAGTGCCAGCCCGATACCATTGGATGCACCTGTGATGGCGATGAACTTGCCGGCAATGCTCATGGTTTCAAGGAAAGATGCAATCAGAAGGCAGATGAGGTCTTTAGGAGCGGCCTAAAAGAGTGCTTGAACATGTTGCTTCAAATATTGTGAGGAAATGTAAATTAATATCGATGAGCTGGGACTAGGTACCCATGCTATGCTTTATCGTCGTTTAGCAGTGGGGTTCATAGGAGATAAGTTGCCGAAGTCCGGGCGGGCGCTAAAGCTGCCAGGAAGAAATGTCGGATATCCGGAAACTGGCTACGCCCAGGAACTAGCCACTAAGCTCCCGCGGAACTACACTAATTAAATCCTCGTGGACTTCGGAGTTCACCAATACCGCTCGGCACAAATAACAAGACCCCCGTCAGATGCGGGGTCGCGGTTAAGCATAAGTCGGGCATAGTATAAAGGAGACCAAACTGAACTAAGACTTGTCACGAATCCCTTATATTTAGTTCTTGCCTAATCCTTGAACCTAACATGCCGTCGTCCTTCTCGTCCAACGTGGTGGTCTATGCGAATGCCACCAAAAGTATCCATTACCTCACCACGGGTCCTTCAACGGGTCCACTTCTGATTTTCCTCCATGGCTGGCCTGCAGTAGCTATGACCTGGCGACCACAGCTGGAGGCTTTCTCTGCTATGGGCTTTTTCGTTGTGGCTCCAGATATGCCTGGCTATGGGAAGTCAACCGCCAACAAGGTCCTTTCCGATTATAGCCTCGAGGCTATTGTCGAGGGAATGCTGGCTTTGCTGGCGGACACTGGTCGAGAGCAAGCCGTCTGGGTTGCCCATGATTGGGGTTGTGGAGTTCTAGTGTGTTTGTCCGAGTAATGCTGAAAGACAGTAGCTGACACTGGCGTTCAGTGGTCCCTTGCCGCTACCAATCCCGATGTCTGCCTATCAATTGTGAACCTTGTAGTTCCATACCGGACCCTGGAGCTTGGGTTTGATGAGCTCATGGCCGTTGTTAATCGCGACATCTACCCTGAAGACAAGTATCCGTACGGCCAATGGGAATACCAGGTATTCTACGAGCGACATTTCGAGAAGGCCACGGCCTGGTTTGACAGTGACAAGCCAGCGGTTCTGAGACTGCTCTTTTCTGGAAAAGGGAACCCGGAGAAGCAGGGCCAGCCAGGACGCACTGCCACTGTACTCCAGGACGGTGGTTGGTTTGGCGGCATCCCGAAGCCACCACCTAAGAGCACCGTGCCACCAGGTAGTTGTCTCCTCGACAAACTCCCCCCAGAGGATGTACGCGATATGGAGGAAGACTTTGAGAGGAACAGCTTCTTCGGGCCAGATGCATACTATATGAATCACAAGGCTAACCGAAGCTGGAATTTGGAACATTCTAAAAACGGAGGTGTCTTGCGGATGCCAGTCCTTTTCATTGAAGCGCAATTTGATACTGCAGCTGATTCCGCAGTTAATCCCAAGTTCACAGAACGGATGAAACAGCTTTGTGAGAACCTGAGCTTCGCTTCAATCCCTGCAGGACACTGGGTCGCCTTGGAGAAGCCGGAGGAGACAACTGCCACCATTGCGAGATGGTTAGTTGAGACAGTACCATTGCATTGGCCTGGACCGACCATCACTAAATTGGAAACATAGTTAGTATGATAGTTCATCTTATATAGTCTTAAGAATCCTCAGTGATTGAATTACTGTCTTAACCACGTAGTATGAATACCATCTAAATATCTGTCGACGCTGGCCCTACAGCCTTCTTCTATCCGATTACAACAGAGTGCTTACAGGTTCCAGGCATTTAAGGATATCACTATAAAGGTCATATTCCTTATTCCTACCATGACTAAACATTATTGTCCTAGTGCCTCTCATGTTCACCAATCTTCATCACAGCATCGTGGAGAGCCCCTTGGTTTTCGTCATGGAAGACGTCCAGGGACAAGATACCGCGCTCACTCCTCATCGTCTCCAAAGTCAATGGTGACAGTAGACCTACGAACCAGTCGAGCTCGCTCCCCTTAGCCTCCTGATCATTCGCCGCCCAGCTTTCGCTTCTCTTCTGCTTCCTTTTTGGCAATTCGATCTCTCTCGCTTCTCTCCCTGGATTTCCACCTGGGTTGGTCTTGGTAATCCGTGACAACGTGATGAGAGACAAGAGCCGCCTGCATCTTCCTCTCCTTTTCCAAGTCCCTTTCAGCTGGCAGAGACTTGCCCATCCACGAGCAGTCGCGTAGAGCTGGATATAGGCACTTCACAGTCTGTCAAATCATCACGTTTGACCGCCTTGGCCATTTGACCAATATTTATTATGAATTTGCGATGCTTAATCACTCGAACTGTCTCTGTTAGAGGCACTTAACCTTTTGCGCGCTGGCTACGACAAAAGGTGATGAGGAAGGTGACATTGCACCTGCAGACTCTAGGTTCGTACGGGAACATGTACGTACCTGCACAGGCAAAATTCGCAACATACAGCGTCGCCTTCCTGAACAGAATATCCCAGTCCCAAGACACTTGAGCCTCGGTTGCCAGTCGCGTTTATCTGTATCTCCCGGTAATGAACGTCAACTCATGGATGAATTTCTTCAATCTTTCTAACGAGCGTTGTGTGAGTCATGTCACTCTCATTCGATTTGTCGAACTTCATCTGGGCTGACACGTTTTCAATACGGCCACATGATTCTTGGTCTCGATGAGTCAACGAAGCCATAGTAGACTACATCTCTTCGCGCCGAGCTTTTCCATGCTTCATGGTAATGTCGTCGGAAAATGTTATTGCCTCGTTTCTGTTTTAAAGAGAATTGTTCATTGTGGTTCAGATGTTGGCCACAAACAGACCAGTAATTAAGTATTGATAGGGTGAGTTTGTTTCTTGATCAGTCGAATTTGCCGCTTCTTATCGATGTCTTTATGCATCGAGATGTAGCGAGCACTCAAGAAAATAACTGAGTAGGGATGTTGTGGGAAGTCCCGGAACGAGAATTCCTTGGCGTGGTCGATGCACTGCAACACGAATGGTTCGTTAGTTGTCTTAGGCCGAGGCCAAGGGCATTATTCTTTGAACCAAGGTACAGTGGTCTTTGCGAAGATATTCACAACTGTTGCGGGAGGATCAATGATTCCTGCAGATCTTAGGCCACATGGGACTTCATTGCGAATCTATTTTTTCATATAAAAGGGAGAGTTCAAAAGCTTTTAGCGGAGGTTGCGGAGGATCAGTGGTTGGACACGCAACTCATCAACCTTATATCAATGCCGAAAGAGAGAAACGAATGGTAAACAAAGGTCTAAACCGAGGATCTATTGGTACCCGCCAGTGGAGTGCTGCGGGAGGTAATGTAAAGATTTAGTTGCTAGCAAAAATGGTAATTGAATGGCAAAATATAGAGTTAGTGATCATGCACAAAATCCCTTGACCATTGCTATCTAATTTCTTTTCTGATAGGGATATACTTGGAAGCCAAGAGACTAGGACGCAGTGTGGCCTGGGGCCTGTCAATTGGACTGGCAATTGGACTGGCAATTGGACTGGCAATTGGACTGGCAATTGGACTGGCAATTGGACTGGCAATTGGACTGGCAATTGGACTGCCTATCATATGCAGATAATGTAAATTGGCGAAGATGCCAGCCCGCGTTATAGCGACATTACGAAGACTCTGGTTGATCAATGTATAGAGAGACGGTAAGTTCAATGCAACAAGAGGCAGATCAACAAATCATCACCTCAGAGGCGCAGAGATCCAGCAACTGGAGGCAGTGTGATCAGGAGACTGAGTCTGTCATATTGACTGGTATTGCTGTCACTCTACTGTCACCGTCAGAATCCATGAGAGGAGCAGCTCCCAGGGCCAACCCTTTATTATAGTTGGGTTCAAAATGAGTCATTCAGTGTGCTTGAATCAACAACTGCTGGTTCAGAAACTACGTGGAAACAATTTTTGATTCTATACTCAAAGAATGCCAAGTTCTGTCGATGGTGATGTCTCTCGGTGTCATAAGTGTAACATGAGAAGCCCGGAGGGGAACTGGTCAACGGCAAGTATAGTCTCTACACACCGTCGTTGTGAAAAACACGCGACCGTTTTGCATAGCGATATCGATCAGACGGAATCATCACCTACGTTCCGAAAGCATTTCTTCAGTGAAATCGATGGACTTCAACTTGCGCGCAAGGGTTTGGGCATGAACGTCATGATTTGAGAGGGTTTGGAGGACAAGCAGGTTCGGTGTTTAGCGACGAAAGCCCGGTAGCCTCTTATGTTGAACATCGCTTGGCTTGAATGATATCTGTGAGGGATCATGAGAGTGAAAGGAAAGGACTGGAGAGTGTGCGATGACTCATGGGGAACCGCGCGATCACAACTGCGGGCTGAACTAGGTCTGTTAGTCGTCGATACTTTACTGACACCGTTTGCTCAAACTTCCAGGCTTCAATGGTCAGTAATCGCATTGCCGACGAACCCGACTTAATCAAGAGAGTCAGTCAGTATCCTGCCTCTTTGATCTTCGATCGACATGTGGGATTCCATCCATTTAGTTCGCATAGATAATTTGAATCATTATGCAAGGACAGCTCATGTTTCTCGGCTTCAATTATGCGGACCGACTGTTCTTGTAACTTCGTTTGACAAATCGTTGCAGTAAAGCGAGGGTTCACCAAGAGGGCTTCGTTCTTGCAGCAGTATCGGGTTGCGAGCAAGACTAGAGGCGCTGATTGCCGAAATGATAGTCGGAGGGAAGAGGTGAGTAGTTCATGTCCCTGTGTCATAAAAAAGGCTGGCGATTGTGCAGACAGACAGCGAATGATATGGTTCCAACCAGCGATCGAATAACGATACGCTTGAGCAGACGCAGCATATCTACACGAGGTGATACCGACTTCGAGGCCATCCGACGTGGAAGCGCAGGTCCAATGCTACCTCTAGCTATACAGCTGGATTGGCCACGCCCGTTCGATGGAGTTCGTGAACCGACAAGCAAGGGCGGGATGGTTATGGTTCGTCGAGATGATGTGGGCATGCATCAGACAAGGCGCATCGAAGAGTTTCATCGAAAGCACGAGGTAGTTGTCGCAAGCGGGAACAAAAGCAAGACATTGTCTGAAAACCGGGTCAGTAATTGGAAGCTTTTTTGATTGAAGAATGGGCGTACCTGCAAGCGGACTTAAGGACCCGGCGTTACACGCGTCATGGGGAAGTTGATGGCGGACGGATGGTCGCTATATTCACAGCACTGCGAACAGCAATTTCTCATATTGAATTTTGTATATTCGTGAAAAGGGTTTCAGCTCCAGCTTCAAGAAGGATCCGAGTCGGCGCGAAATTTGATGACGGCGAATGGTTGCGGGCGGCCATTCCATCATGACTTGGGCGCTAAACTGCGCGGGTCACGCCAAATCATTCACTGGAATGTGACGCGACTCAGGATCGAACTTTAATTCCGAACAATAGCCGTAAGAGACTTCATCACCTTTTGGCATTATTCCTGAAACGTTTATTGGATCGATGAAAGATGCTGCCATTACCGTTTTCGTACTAATGAGCAAACTAGACCTCATCTTGAACTCTAACGAGCAAGCACGTCGACGTCACCATCATCTCATCAGTTCACGAGTACCTCGGCTGTCGCCTTGCCGGTGTTGGAACAGACTTTCAGTCGCTGGGTAAACAACAACGCCCGATGCCTTCAATCATCCGCCCCTTTTCCTCAACTGTCGTCACAGGTGAATGGCGACATTCTCTGGACCACTGGGGGCGGAGAAGAAAGGGAGTTCGAGAGCCCGGTTGAAAGTTCAGTGGGAATCTCAAGAGTTTGTTGGACGGTGGCCACACGTCCCCATCATCAGCGCGAGCTGAAACTTGGCGTATTCGGTAAGCCAATGCACGCTAGGAGAGTTATTGGACCCATATCGCTCCCATCACCTGTATTGGCAGCCTAAAGCATATTCTCATGGCTTGCAGTCCCTCCATCAGTTGGCCTCATATCACAGGGTTGCAACGAGCTAGCTGAGGAGACAACAAGACTAAGAGAACAGGCTTGAACGGTCGCTAATGGAGTAAAGTAGGCACTCTGTACACTGGAATGGTCCAGGGTCAAGGATGGAAGACTTATCAAAGCACTAGGGAGTGGAAGCCAGGCATCCCAAGCGATATGGAAATGCTGTGGCCGTGGAGGATGCAGCAGCTTGGACGGGGAGGCTGTGACATTTCCGTGTCCGGGTCACCACCACTTGGCCAGCAACTGTACGAAAAGCCACAGCGGGTAGATAGCGCGCCAAGTGACAAGAAGCAGGCTTTTAGAGTGTCGGTGAAGATTGAGCAGATACTCATGTCTTGCTCTCACCAGTTCTGTTGCTGTTGTCTACCCATAAGCCTCTAGACCAACACCTCTTTCAAGCCACTCGTCCCATACTCACTGTAGCCAATGATTACCCCCCTATCATTGCAAGACTGACTTTTGTAATGGCAGGGGCGTTGAAAGCGGGGCGGATGTGCTGAAAGTTAAGCCCTCCTGACAAAATGTGCTAACTGCTAGCCTACGACAAGGAGTTAGTCCCCTCAAGGATGCCCCAACGAAGCGTTGGTAGCACAGTAAGTAACCCCGCCCTCACCTTGAGCAGCAAAGTTGCAAGGTCAAGGAGGTTAGGTGATGTGTTGCCCTTGTTGCTCGTGTGAAACTGGCTTATCGGTCCATGACCCGATGCACGGAACAAGACTAGCGCACAGAATTTTCATCGCATCGAGTCTCAATCTTGCCTGGGGTCTCGCCATGCAGCCATGGCCCAATAACTCGTAGGACTGTTCCCCCCCTGCAGATGTAGTTAGCTTACTCGCCGGCGCCGGCAGGCGTTCACCACGGTGAGCTTCAGGGCGTGTGCAGATGCCATCTTGTCGATTACAATCAGTCAGCGGTATCTAACCGGCAGACTGGCCGCATCTTGAAACATCAGTTTTCCTTGAAGCGCTCAATGACATCTACGGGTCATACCCGCACTTCCCCTGCTTGGCGTGACCGTTGCTCTGTGATATCCTGTATACTGTGCAGATCAATCTTTTGTGACACATATGCAACGCTTGATGAGCTGTGCTTAGGAGATGGTCCATTGCTTTGTTGAAGCAACAGTCTTTGTTTCTTCAGTCAAGCAGTCTGTACGGTTCCGGCCTGGTATTAGTCTGCATCCTGTGGGGCCCCTGAATGAATCGTAGGTCATCTTCCCCATCTCAACGCTAGAGGCGTGCTCGGCCGATAAAAATCGGATCCTCAAAGATGGTCAGGCCCGTTTTTGACGATAATTGAGAGAGGGTGGCAGTTGGGCGACCCAGGTCCCTACGAGGCTGCCTGCTGACACACACCGCTGAGGCTCACTAAATTGTCAGTGATAAAATATCAACTCTTGGCCTGTATTATTGTAACCGGCCCCCCTGCATCGGAATGACTCAGTTTTCCGTTTCTCCAACGATGCTAATTCTAGCTATTAGCACCTGCTCTCCGCCTCATTCGTTTCTTGCCGGGTTTAAGACACCTCTCGCCTGGATGCAAAACTACAAGTGTGATACCATTGCGACTGCTGGCCTTTTGAAGGACATACTTCCAAGTCATGTGCCTCGCTGTTCTGTCTCGTCGAGCCGAGTGTCATCCAGCCAGACAAACGGCCATTGATTCAAAGGCTAGTAATTCACCTGCCAAAAGAGTTGAGCAGCATGCCTTGAAACAGCTTTCAGTTATGTAGAGTGTCTTAATTCAGATTGAATGATAGACCGAGGCTGGATTGTTGCCAGGCTTGGGACGTTGTGATGCAGTAGGAGTTCTAACTTTTGGCAAATCACGGCCCGTTATCGACATGAAAGCCGTTGCTTTCTGTGCCCAGGCACAATTGGATATTCTCTGATACCACTGACATACTCACTGAATTAATGCTAGTTTCGACGCTTTTTGTTGCCCCTTTGGACCCTCTTTGAGTTCTACAGTACCCGTAGGAGCTGATCAGATGACAAGTTGAAAAGCTTATCTGGGCAATTGTGGAGTACTACCTCCGCACTGTATACTCTCGAAATATCTATGTTTTTCAATGGGCTATTTAGAGTTTATCGAGATTTCAGCTGAGACTTGGCGGGCTTTCCACCTCGTTATTGGTGCTTTATTTGCTGACGCGGTGCAGAGCCTTGTTTTTGTTCTCTCTGCTACGCGTAGGTAACGCGTTGAAACACGTCCATAGCTTTTATGCTTCATTAATGGACTTTGGGTATTGCTTTTGTGATTCCAAAATTACTTCAAAGGGAACCCTTTGCAATTCTCCCTTTTAAAAGGGATATCCAGAGTGACATGGCAATTCATGGTTGACTGGTGACTCCGTAATGTTTGCTTTGTTCACGACAATAATGATGGCAATTGTACCATATGCAGGCCACCATCTTCCTGGTGAGCTATCTTTGACAGCCGACGCGTACATGTGGAACTCGTATGACTCACTCCATCCTCACATCAACGTAAGTCCCAGCTGCCAGGCAAGAAACGGGGACGCATGATTATGGTCGTTGATGCCATTAATTATCGAGGTACAAAGGGCGAGGAATACAGTAGCAGCTTGTTAGACGAGGCTTGTGAGGGACGCTTGGCAAGACGCTGAACGATGAAATGGAGGGTACGTGTCACACCAAGGTTCAAGTGAGATCAGCGGTTGAGGAACCAGACCCACGAGGGCTAGGAATCCCAATCAAGATCCACACCTTGACTCTTCACCTGCCGCGGGTGCCTTTCCGCACACAACACCTTCTCTTCTCCCCTCACTTGCAATGTGCGATAACAAGCCACAATAACATGGGTGGGACAAGCAGACCTGTGGCCGAGGACCTGCGGCCTAGCACGAGCCACGCGGGTGATTACCAGTCATTCCAAGCCAATTGAACCTCCCCAAACATCCCTTCGTGTGACCCGCAAGCCCAAGACGGGGATGTGCTGGTATTTGCGACAGGGAGGTCTGCAGAGACATGCTTGTCTATCAACGTGGTGAAAAAGGGGCATCTTTGTGACGTTCGACAGTCTCCTTTTTGAGAACTCTCCATTGAGTATTCTATTTTTGCTGAGTTATTCACTTATCCTATGGGTATCTACTATGCTTAGTCACCAGTCATCTGGCCGAGGCTGGGTAGTCTCCCTCAAGTCACGGCCTCGGAGTAGTTGGCATTAGCCTGGGAAGTCGATGGCCTATAGTGTATGTCATTGTTGACGAGATCTCTAAAGCCAGGCATTTTTGTTTATTGCGACATCCATTCCGTTTCCTTAATCCAGATATTGAGTTGAACATTCTATTAATTAAAAATCAGAGTCTTTTTTATAAGCAGCTAATATTAATCGCCAAGTAGTCTCCAGCTAAAGTCAAAGACTGGAGACAATCCCATTCCCTTCAATACCACATAGTTGAAGATAAACACTGATCAAGTCTACATCGAACGCTTGTCATCCACTAAGGGCTCTCCTTCGCTTGCGGTCAATAAGGATTTGTTTGAGATCAGGATACTTCTTGTTGACCTTGGTGAGCTTCTTTCTCAGTGTGCTCAGGCCTTTACGTTTCCAGTATCGTTCGTATTCTGCGGGAACAAACTTCCATTTCATACCCTTCAGTTTGCATTCAACAATGAACCTGTCCTCAGGGGCTAAGCAATCCAACAGCTTTGTCTCGTTGCTAAGAGCTTTGGTATCCTTGGTCGGGAAGTGCTCTGTAGTGCTCCAGGGAGCCAAGAACTGTAACTTTTGACTCGATGCTTGTTGACGCGGGTTTTCATGGAGTTTCTGAGTTTCAGAGACTTGCGGCAAGTTGAATGGCTCGTTGCCCGCTACTTGATGGAGTCCAGCAAAGCTGTTTGGCCATTCGCCATGAAAGGAGCTGCTTGCGGGGGAATTGATGATGGTGCTTTGGCACAATTCACGCCCGGCCGCGGGGACAGTTGAAACTGTCTGATCACAGGGATATGCAGGCGGGAAAGATAGATGTAACACAGGGGATACAAGAGGTGACGGGTATAAGAATGCGCAAGGTGTCCAGTTGGTAGCCATTGCGTCACAACGCGGACAGTTGCACATTGATAGCTGAGGGGTCGTGTCGGTGAGTTCGTTATCGGTATAGCCAGGAGGGCCAGTGTTGGAACCAAGATGGTTAGAGTCCATGGTGGGGGTCCCCAAAGGACGCTCGAGAGTGCCAAAGAAATGATACCGTAAAGATGAGTGCGAGTGGTTTGCGATTTAACTTGGGCTCCCATCATCTGGATCCTCTGATATTTATATTTAATTTCTTTGTTTCTTTACTTTTTTTGCTTAGATTACTGGTGATAGCTCGGCTTGTTGAATCAAAATAGAAAATGCCATAGCTGATGTGACTGTCTCAGAGCTCCATGTCATTGTATCCGTAAATGATTGACCAGGCGACCCTGGAATCTTCTCCAGAACATGGCAGATGTGCAAATCTCACCAACGGCTTCTTGACCCTGGAAGCCGCGGTGGGTTCAACGGATGCTCATGCATGAGAACCTATCCAATCGGGTCATCATGGGTTTCAATAGTTGGCTGGAATACCCACAGCCCATGAGCACTCTCCCAAGACTCTGGGTTCGTATGTAGCTGTATAATCAGAGGCCTGGGGCAACCGCTCCTTCAATAGACTGGGTACTTGCCGCACGTCTGCATTGGCGAAAGGAGGCCCGTCCACATTGGGTCTCCCCAAGCTTTGACACGGCTGCACATTGTGTAGGGATGCATGGCTGAGGTTCCGGGACGTGATGTGTCAATTTGTGGTAACAGTCAGCTTACAGGATGATCCAACCTGTGCAAGTAGTATCAATATTGATGCACAGGCCAGGTAACAAGGCTACTTCGGTACACGGCATGGCTAAACGGGTCCCGCTCCTAGCTCCGCGGGTGTCTCAGTTCGTCCACTTGTTTATTGCTTTTTTTTTTTAACGTCCCCCATGCCCCCTGCTCCTGCATACATGCTTTTCCATCCATTGCTTTTTTAGGCTTAGTTACACTAATTTCAACACTGCTCAAAAATGCGGGTCGGTGAGCTTTTGGTGACAAGGCTACAGAAAATCTACCCTGGACAAGGACACCGACATCTCGACTTGCCTGTGCATGCAATCCGCTGCACACCCTGTAAACTCCACAAATCGGATCTCATCAGACTTTGCTAACCAGATGGGCACCGTATCTCGACAGAAGGGTCACGTGTTGAGTGAAAATACGGTATGTCATGGCCAATCTCCAGCATCACGGCACTACTAAGCGCCTGGCGAAAAAAGAGAAAAATTGCAAGATAGTTATCTCCTTACCTTCAAGTTTGATATCAGATTCTTAATGGCCAAGATTTATCGTGAGAGCTGGTGAAAAGAAGCTTATAGCATGGACGAAACGAGGAGAAACAGAGGTGCCGAAACGGCACAGAAGCCAGATGTTGGCAATAGTTGTCCAGTCGCGATACCAATATCTCCCGTGTTTCGGTCAATTCTGGCTTTGTCACTCATTCATCTCAACGATGAAGCCAGCCACTGTCTGAAACTCGGTACAAGTCAGCTCCACAAAAGACAGGGAACTTCTGTTTTGGTCTGTAGTAGATGCTGACAAAATCTGGGGTCGATACTGCTTCGCTCACATTTATCATCCAAGATTTTTTTAGGCGGGGAAGCATTAGTCCAGATTGAGCTAACGAATGGATAAGGCTGGCCCTGTATTTCCCATAATAGAAATAGTGGTACCAGGTTGTTCTCATCTAGTGGCGAAACTAGGCGAAAAAGCCTATAATGCGGTTGGTATCGCGTTCAGATAGAATAGCTCCCTGGATCAGGATATGGTTTTATGACTGCAGATGAGGCTTCTAGTGACACAGTCCCAGATCAAGAGACATAGCTAAGCACTAGACTTTCGTCAACCTCATAATATATGTCAGATGCCTGTCCGAGGTTATCTTTACCTGTCAGCTCGGGCTTTCCAGTTCTCCGAGGTCAGTACTGCATTTTGGACTCACATAGCACGGGTGACCAGCTAGGTACAGCGACGAAAAAAGTTTAAAGCAGCATGAGGGCCTGGACGCGAAACAGAGAACCTTGCCTTGCCAGGAATGTCTGGCGGGGCTTCCACTGCTGCTGATACCTAGCGAGGCAGTAGACTTTGGAATGCGGAGGGAGCTTTAAGTTATTTACTACGCTTCTAAGAATGTTAAATCGTTTCCAATCTCAGGCTGTCCCGAACCTGTAGTCTATACACCTATCGCTCTTCAAAAGCACCGATGGAAGGTATTGTGTTCTTCTCAACAGTATTGTAGACTGGCTGTAAAGAGAGCTTTGGGCAAATGACAGCTGGCGAAGAGAGGGGCGTGAGAGCTGTATAGAACGACGATCAATGGGATGCCAAGGAAATGGGCGATACTTCAGTTCACGACAGAGACATAAATACCCCCTTGGCAAATTCTTGTGGCTTTGGTGAGTTCTGCGAGTAAATTTCGAGGGCGTTGATTGCATACCGGATGCCTCATTCCTGGTTCTGGACTTCAAAAGCACCATCGCTTCCAGTAGTACTCCAAGTCAGGAGGCCTAGCATCGCAAATTAGGACCCATTAAGGATAGGAACATACTATTGAGATCAAATCTTGAATAATAGCTTGACTTATTGCGGGCCGAGGTCTATGTGCAGTTGGAACTTTGTGATTGGTGCTTCAGTCAACATGAAGCGTGGAAGGACTCGCAAAGGGCCCTTATATATGACTGCTAGTATTCATTGTACTTGATGATGGATACGGCCTAGTCCGGATTATCCAGTTGGTAATGGCTGTATGACCACCTCGTTCGGGTCATTCGGGACTCGTGGATTTGCATACTGATGTGAGATCGCCATAGAGAGATGAATCTACACAGTTAGGTACTAGCACATCTAAGCCGCTGATCATGCGACCGTTGGACGGTGGCAAGGTATTCATGCGGGACATGTTGGTCAGGATCAAAACAGAACGACAATTAGCTTCCTTCTAACTGATATGAATGCATGTCTCATATTTACGATGTACTCTATGAGTGCGCCAGAGTTCATTCCGTAGAAGCCAGTGGCTCATTAGGCTTCAGCAAGGATGACTGCTTATTCAAGCTCTATAATAACTCAGCGCTCGGAGAACGCCGTAAATAGTCTCGCTAGATCCTGTGGCTATTTGTGGTACGTTATTATATCTACTATACTTGGATTCGTTGTCGGGCTATTGTTGAATAATGTAGGAAACAGTATGAAGTATAGAAACCTGATTGGAAAGCAGGTGGTATCTGACTGGTTTTTCCAATCGGATGCCCTCATCGTGCTTCTGTGGACCGAAAGAGGGAAAAGAAGAATGAGATGATTGAAAACGAAGTAGGATTCATGATCCATCGAGATAAATAGATGATTATGTCGTTATTGAGTCATAGTTAGATGGATGAACTTGGTAAAGACCAATTCGCAACGTGTCCTGCAACAAAGGCAATGTACTTCTTCAAGAATTCAAGGTAAAGCGGACGGTTTGCCTCAGCTCTCGGTCAGATCAAACTGCAAATACACTTCTTAAGACCTCATTCAGCCACCATACAGGTTGCCGGAGGCTAGAGGGGCAAGTTCGTGCTGATAAGTGCACGGCAAAGTCAATTCTATAGTGACAGTCGCGTTACAGAGGCATTCGAAACAAGAGATCAGGGTCACCATTGAGACTCCATCTTCAGCCAACCCTTGGGTCAACGGCAGGGACCTTCTCGAATGATGTCAGAGCTCGGAGATCTATTGTAGGTTATATGTTCCTGTCAACAAGTCACACGTTGAACCGTCCGCCTACACGTACCTATTCGTAGTTATAGCAGAACTGTTGACACTATGCCGCCCATTTTGTCAAATAAAACTTAGATAGGATATCTCGGGGCCCAAAGCTGAACAAGTCCCCAAGATGAATGCCAGCCGACCGACGGTAGTTGTATTCAGGGATATTCAGGGCGGGCACAATCTCCAGATCCCATGTCGCGGCTAGCTTCGTGACACACAGAAGAAACTATACTCGATTTCAGAAAATTGAGATTCTGTGTAGTCTATTGACCCTGATAGGCTTCCTCGTAGCAGAGGGGACCTCTCCCAAATGTATGTTCTTGTTGTTGATACTGTCGATTAATCTCACCAATGATCTTACATGGATCAAGAGTTACCGAAGCCCAGCATCGCCTAACCCGTGATAGGCTGGAGCATCTAGCGTTGTGAACTTGTGAGGTAACCCTTTTGGAGTCTGATGCAGGTTTTTTATGAGCCCATTTCTTGCCCAGCTCTGGCCCGCTTACAAGTCACTTAGATCTAATTGAATGACAAATAATTATGTCCTTATCCACAATGAAATGGTGCGAAGGGCTGTATGGCTAACTCAACGACATTTCGAACATTTTCATTTCTCCCGTCATCGACCTCGTGAACTTTTATTGACAGCACAGCGCTTGCCATAAGACGTGGCCACATTTCTATTATGCAGCTTTTACAGGTTTATCCATCTTCTAAGAAGGAGGTCAAATGACCTAACACGTGTAGGTTCGGGCAATAGTAATAGATGTATTAGGGATCACAATTGCGCAAGCAAGGCAGAGCCTAGTGACTTATGGAGATACCCTACATCAAGTTGATTGTGGCTGTGGTTGTGGCTGTGCAAGTGCTTTTGGTTTATCGATTCAACGATAATGATAATGATAATGATAATGATAATGATAATGATAATGATAATGATAATGATAATGATAATGATAATGATAATGATAATGATAATGATAACGATAACGATAACGATAACAATAATATATTTTTGGCATTCTTGCATGTTTCTATGTCCTTATTAACATCTAGCACTTCATTCTACACGCCATCACTAATCACTGTTACTCTCGCCCTCTTCTTATCCCTTATATCTTGCATTTGATCTAGTTCCATATCGTGGCTTCCACGATCTTGCCAGGTATCCGACTCGTTGTCTGTCAATGTCGAAAACGGATGCGTATCATCATGGAATTGGCTGCTGGAGGGAGCATGTGCGATCGACGTTGAGCTACAAGCTCCATGATTTGGGGTTTTCAAGCGAACGCCCCTGTCGTGCTTGCGTGGATCTCCGGAGCCGCCAATAGTTATGATTCCAGACCGATTTGACGCAGTCGCTCTTGGCGTGCTTTGATAAGCTGTGCCGTACATGGCAAGATAGAATATAGGTTTGAGGGACGGAAGGCAAGCTAACAGAGAATTAAGTCAGAAGGGTCAGGCGAGAGAGGACCGTGTACCTGACTTACCGCAGACTGTCCCAACATTGACCTCGATACCAGTCCACATCATCTCTTCGCTGAAGAGCCAAGTGACATCTATGCTGGAAAAGTCGAGCGCAATCACATAGTAGAGCCTAACGAAAGACACAGCGGTGACACTTGTCCGAGAAATAAATCAGCCTCTGCCCACAAAGTCTTATGCTTGCGACTTGTCGGTCTACTTACAACAGACCCAGTGCAAAAATTCCCAACACTGCCATCTTCTTCGCCGTGCGTAGTTGTAGGCTCCAAATTCCAGGAACGGGAATAAGAAGCATTAATATGTCGGTGGTGATGTTTGGTATCGCGTTTGCAATAAAGAACATTCTGACGTTGACTGGGCACTTGTATTTCATCTCACCACCGCTGCTAGGAGTGAACCTGAGCCAGAATGCAGAAATGGGCTTGCATTGAAAAGTCGTAACGAGAATCTAGGCATGGAATCAGTAAAGATGAAAGAGGAACAGCGTGCCGACTGATAAAATAGGGGAGGGTAAACATACGACAGCGATGCCCCAAGCTAAAACGATGGTAAATAGAATCCAAATGAGTGATCGGGTTGATTTAATCGAGCCGAAGATTCGCCAATAAAGAGCAAGGATAGACCACTTAACGAAGACAATGCTAATTGTGTAAAGATACTCGGCAATAAACAAGCCGAGAAAGTAAACCTCAAGTCCGTCCGGCGGTGCAGCCCATATATGTTTTCCAAAACCACCCCGAGTCGTCACTACACGGACAGTTAGTGGTAGTTTCAACGTCTGTAATACAACGTACTGTAGCAAGTTACGTCAAGCATGAACCCAGAAGAGAATACCTGCAGTTATGTATTGTTAGTAACCCATATCAAGGCAAAATGCCTTTGCAGGATGGAGATAATACCAGCGAAGCAACAATGAGCCAGTCATCCCACCAGAGCTTGTTCTGGGAAAGCCTTCTCGATGCAATACGCAAACCGACACTAATAGCTCCTAAAATCCAGGTCACGACGAAGCCAGAAACAAGTGCCGGAACCTTGGTCTCGTTAAGGTTGAGCCCCGGAGGCGGTTCTGGGAGAGAGCCCATCCTTGGCTTGAGTATGGTGGGCGGATGAATAACACTGGCAGTGGTAGCAATGTGGGCTAGTCTCGGGAATACCTGTACTTATGCCCATAAGACTTATCCTCATATACCAAGAAAGTTAGGTCAGATTCTTACCGTTAACCACTACCTCTTCAGTGTGAAACTGGCGACCATTCAGTTATCTAAATAAAGATTTCATTAAACTAATTGCCCACCCATATTATCTTCAGACTGATGAGCAGCAGGGGGTAACGATAAGACCGTGACCTGTCTTAAAGGGTTTCCGAGATCTGCAGCGGGATCGATAGAACCTTGATAGCAATAAACTCAATCAACACTACAACCCCTTTTTGAGGCGAGGGCCAATGGCTTGGCAGGGCTGTAGCACGTCTCAAGGTTCAACCAACGTTGAGCTAGTCATGAAGCGCCCGCGCGGGTATAACGTGCCGAGACGAGCCAACGAGCGGGACAGTTGTGGCTAATACCGCCGCCCAATGAAGCAGGTGATCTGCTAGAATGGTGCCAGGCTTCAATGTCTGGATGGGTAAACGTCTAAACCTTAATCGATGGAATGTCAAAGCGTCACGAGTCATGCCACCCTTTACACCTCGGCCAGAGATAAGGCATTGAAACCTCGAGAGGAGCGTTCAAGAGCATTGAACATCCGTTTTTTAGTCTATTAAAAGCTTTCTTGGTATAATTAGTAGTAAAGTAATCAGGATTACCGAAAGAGCCATAATATTTGAAGCTTAAACGGTTCAACCAGCCATATAAGATATTACATAAATCAATATTCGAGTGCAGATAACTGCCTTTAAAGCTAGAGATGTCATAAAAAGAAATACTGGTATTACATTAATTATGCGCTAAAGTCCCAAAAGGACAGAAGGTTTCGGAAGCTAATCCACAATTGTAATCGCAGATGACTCAAGGTCACAGTTAAAACTTATAAGTACTATGTATCCAGCTTTCTACGGACATGATGCATCTAAAGTATTTCCTCAACTGCATTTCCAACGTTGAAATACATGTTCACATGCAAGCCAACCATTGTTTTTGCACCTGGGGAATGCCATTCCCCAGATTCGGTCCGATTTTCACAACACATTATGAGCCCCGTGCTGGGAGGCTAACTCCGTCATTAAGTCGACGTCGACCACCTATCAAAGTGGTTCCGGATGGTGCTACAGCGCTGCGCAGTGCGCACAGTCCTATAAGCCTTGGACAACCAAGGCAAGCCTAATCTTCTAGTCGTTCACTCATAGGGAATATAGGTAATACACACGCTGTCCGAGGACTAGGCTACATAGAGATGCAGGGGTCATAACATACCACGTGTAGGCAATAATACTCTCAGATACCCCGGCGAATAATGGATTCCTCTGATGTGTGTAGAGATAGAAAATGGAAAGCCGATGACTAATTTGAAAGCAATCTTTTACACACGGCTTATCATGACGTGCATATGAATAAATCTACAGATAGAGGCCGTTGACGCTCAGATACACGAATGCATCGGTGCCTGGATAGATGAGGTAGACTACGACACTTGGCACGACTATCACTTCTTGTGCTTTATCTCGCCTAGAAGACATGGCTGACCTTACAGCCCTGCAAGCGCAGATGGCTCAAATCCTGTGGCCAGATTCGGCTAGTCTCGGGAGTAGATCCTAGCACCCACCCTTGCTTTCAGCTTTTCAAGGCATGATGAAGAGAGCCGAAAAGGCGGCCCGATCGGGATATATAAGTCTCCCCGAGCCTTGAAAATTACAGCATGTGAAGCCCCGGTATGAGCAATTCAGACAACCTGGTGGTGTCAGAGACCAATCCTAGTCTCGAATAATGTTGGACTCAATACCTAGGAATAGGGTTATCATCTCTGAGTCTGATGCCGCAACGGGACGAGTGGCTGGTGAACAGCTACACCAAGCACCATCTAGTCGGTATCCTAATGGGTGCAGCAGCACTGATCCTCTCTTACTCGTGAATAAAGGCCGTCATCGCTCTCTCTTCAATCATCTTCGACCAAACACGATGGATATCTCGACCCGTACTCATCATCCATGGAGATGAAAATATCGACTGGAATCGATGACCGAACCTCGAAAGAAGGAAGCTCCGGGGAAAGGGTTTACCCACCCAGTCGCAAACGCCATGTTGTGAAGGGACCATGAGCGAACCCAGCGACTGGGTACTCCTTATCGTACAGCTCAAATGGGGCGGCTTAACATCAGCTCTGTATCTCAAGAGAGATTTGTACATTCTTAGTAGTGATTCAGCAATGGGTACATGGGTGGTTGTGTCAGTGACATGGATGAGTATTTCATCATGCCTACTTTTCACTTCCCCCAGTACTCTCCTTTCCCCTTGTTGTTTTCATCATACATTCATCAATATTGTTCTCCGAGTATCATTTAAACATGATTTTATCACGTCGACCAGATCCAAAAGAATGTCTTGGAAGAATGCTAACAGCTGCTAATACAGAAGGGCAGTAGAATGTATACTCGAGGAAAGTAGTTGACCTCTAGAAAGCGACAGGAATTACAAAGAAATGCATAGTCAATAGCGCTGGCAGCATTCACGGTACCAGGAGCCAGTGGCCTTGCGAGATCCTCATGTTGTTATCGCTCAAGAAGCACGAGATTCTTCCTGACTGGGGTCATGGCGCCCATTCGCGGCCAGCCTTAGAGCATCGAGAATAGACGACATAAGACTGTTGTCGTGTAGACTACGCGACGAATCTACCATCACCTCTTTGAGAGCGTCTGTAGCCGCGACCAGAACAATTCCCAACTCCAGGCCAACAATCTAATTTGCGCTGCTACTTGAACCACTTCAACGTGTACACGAGCCTTCTTCAAAGAATATGGCCCAAAGTGATTAAGAAGGTTCTAACGATGAACTGCGTTCTTACATCAGCATTTGATCCTCAACACTCGGCTCATCAGTTATCGGGCCTAGTTTCACTCTGCTTCAAAGCTTATATAAGGTACATCTCCGAGCGTGCCGTACTGTAAGTCACGAAGACAGAGTGCGGTAAATGGGCTTGGCGCTACCTTGCCTTAAGGCATCATTCTGGGAGTCGCCACGATGATTAGAGATGAACTTATAATAAACATGGAAAAAATTGCTCTGAAGCGCCAGTGGGCCATGTCAGATACCATCCTACGGTATAAAAGATATGGTTGGCAGTATCAATTCAGCAAGACGCCTAAAACAGCGGTTCTTTCGGTGGCCGTTGCCGACAAATTATCTGTGAGCACAGGAGTACTGCGGGAAGACTATTTACGAGCGACAGGGTTCTGGACGTTACAATACTTGAATGTAAGATTTGATCCGTTGATCAAACGCAATAGTCGTCATGTATGGTCACAGGGCGACTACCAGGAAATGTATTGGAGTATACTGTCTACCCTTTTCACTCTAAGAGTGTCAATTAGGGTTTCTGGATACTGTCTTTCTGGTTAATATATAGGTATTTGAGCAATTTTATAGCACTGCAAATATGATTCGATATAGAAATATATAGTAAGCTCTGTGAAGGAATCACAAAGTCAAGTTGACCTGAAATAAATAGCTGAGTTTTAAACTTCTTTCCCGTCAAGGACTTGATAAAATGTCTCAAAGTTACCCTCATTCTTCGGATCAAAGACTACAAACCATACCTCCTGCCACCAATTTCCCGAGAACTCATCCTCTCTCAACACCTCAAGCCAGCAATGAGCAACATCCTCAGGTGGATTGGCATAAACACCGCAACCCAGAGCGCCAAGAACGAGCATGTCATGTTGATGCTTAGCCGCCATGCGTAGACAAAGTCTCATCTTGACTTTTGTAATATCTCGATCTCGATCGCTGGCAAATACACGCTTTTCGAATACTTCCGAGCTGGACCGACGCTGGATGTCCTTACACGGTTGATTCGTGAAGAGGCGTACAGGGGGATTTCGAAGGGCAGCAACCGTCACAGCGCTAGCAACAGGAAGGTCTCTCGCGGGCAGTAAAGAGATCTCATGACCCGAGGGTATGTCATTGCGCATGATGAGTGCATAAGGGCTGTAAAGAGCTTCATCCCTCTCAAGAGGGTAGTGCTTCTTGCTGAGGCTTAAAGCCAACGAGCTACGATAGCAGAGTGCCTCTTCTTGCGCCATAGCCCCGTTGAGCCATCCTCCACCAGGAGAATGACGGTTTGCGAAATTGACAATGAGGGGAGGTTGGCCTTTGGGTCCGTTAACATGCGACTGCGCTTTGTGGCATAACTCAATGGCAGCATTAAGAGTATCGCTGTTGACGACTCTGATGATAGCAGGGTGTCTGTAAGATGGACAGAGACCAGGGTGAAGCCGAGTCAGAGATTCAGATGAATATTTGACGGAATGTCGAGCCAGGTCATGGGTCTCAAGTTCTTTGAGGAGGCTGGGTAAGACGCTTAGAGTTTCTTTTGCAGTTTCTCTGAGTTCATCCCTCTGTCTTCTGTCATAAGAGCGTGCCGGAGCTGAGTTCCGTGAAGACTCGCCATGTCGCCTTTGATCTGAGAAGAACATATTCATGATACCAACATGAAATATTTCTAAAATTTGACAGTGGATTGAATGCTTCGGCTTTTCTACTTCTTTACCTCACATTGATATCAAAACTAATAGTCATTTCCGAGAGGGAAACTCGGACAAAGCTGTTGCCTAAAGACCCTTTGCATTCGCAGTCTCGCCACGTCATACAACACGCTGTGAGATATCTGGGACGTGGATTGAAAAGGATCTACCAATAAGTCGACCCGTCAGCAGCGCCGCATCCATGCATGAAGTAGGATGCCTCAATAATTTGCACTTCATGGTGCAAATTAATCAATGAGATAGTCGCAAAAATAGTACATTGCCCAATAAAAAGCTTCGCAGCTACTGGATGTAAGATGCAACGCAAATTTGGCAAAATGCAGCACCAGAGGATGATTCAGTTGCGTATCAATTCTCTTTTAGGTAATCAGTGCATCAGGCCATGACTCTTACTTACTTACATAACCACCCCTCAAAGCCCATTCATACTGAAAGCCTCACAGCAGCAGCTACTCGGCTGAAGAGCTGCATTTTCTCACCTAGATCACATTATCCAACTCCCAACCACCTAAGTTCTCATTGGTTGGGTTTTGATTGGCATGAATTTCACCCTCGTCGATGATGCCCATCTTCTCAACATCTATAATGGAAACTAATCATATAATGAAACTCCAATAATTATTATCAAATAACATACTGCTGTACAGTCTACTTTCGATTTAGAAAATTCTTTATAGTCCAGTATCCAGGCATATACCCAACAATCATCCCCTTCACGACTTGCGATAACATTCCTGGCCCATATTTTAAGAAATTGTCGCCACCTTTACTTGACACCCCTACAGCCTTAAGATCACGATATGAGTCCTCCATAGCAAGCTCAACAAAGCCCTCACCCAAGTCTGCATATGAAACAGCCAAGCTGGTCCTTTCCGTGCTGATTATCATGCCAGAAGGCTGGTCGTTAACAAGAGCTTTAGGTTGTACTAGCAACAGTGATATAAGCTCCGACGAAGCCTCAAAACGTGATGTAGCTAGTCGAAGATCCAGATACGGATGATAGAACGCTGTTTTGAGGAGCCATAGGACAATTGCCGGGTCATCTGAGGCAAGTCGGGAGTTCCAGGTCGCAGACGACAAGAGGATCAATCGTGGCTTTTCCCACTCTCCAGTACATGATCGTTTCAAATCATTGAGCCCATCGACGATTGAGTGGGAGAGATCCTGTAGCACATTTACGCCAGGGATATTACTGTTTTCTCCTAGAGCGCAGATAATGGTATCGGCGTTGCGCAAGAAGTCTCGGATTGTTTCTTTGTCGGTAATCTGTCCTTCTTGAACATATATGTTTTCAAACATCGCCAGATCCGGGAACATTCGAGAGAGCTTTGCCTTCGAGCGGACCATAAGCCGCAGCTCAATAGAATCACGAAAGTCCTCACGGTTCATGAACGCACGAACTGTAGCACTACCTGTGCCGCCAGTCGCACCAAAGAGAGCAATTCGCTGGGGTGCGGGTGCCATGTTAAATTGATCGACAAAAGTAAGATAAGGATATCAAATAACAAATGCTTCTAGAAACTACCACCCTAGTGTAAGAATGATAGCCTGCCGGTGCTGCAAAGATTCCGTTTATTTATTATTCCGTTACTGAGAATCGTTTTATGCATCGGAAACACTTCCGCGTCGGTCGTCCCCGAGCCTCCGAGAGCTAGAACCGCCGGCTACTTCGGTTCCTTCGCGTAGCAATCGCAAAGCTGTGCCAGCAACTCGAATATACACCATATCGGGACCACTTCCGCGGTCGGGCTTCTCCATACTTCCGCAAGCCAAGGCTTCTAGTCAATTCGGCTACTTTGTGTTGGAATCACAAAGCTGCGCCAGAGACTTATGTGTAGCAAAAAGGTTAGGCTGGTGGATATGTTACAGCACGGATACAGATAAATGGGCGGAAGGACAAACTATCAAATATTGAGCTAAAAGGTCAGCTGTAATTTTGGTTAGGTACTATACTGGTTTATGTCGCCTTTCCAACTGCGTAGCAAGAAACGTAGCTTCTACAATGCGTCTTTACTTGGTCAGCCGCCTAGACGAAGGGTCTTTATTACGCGTGGGCTTGGTAATAAGAACGGTTGTAGGCAAAGCTGTAGTCACCTAAAAACGAAGTTGGATAGTCTTTGTGTGTTACCCGCCCAAAACCGGAGAAGACACTTGGCGAGAAATTAGGAAAGCACGTATTTTATAGCAATTTGGTCACGAACAAGATTAATCCTATAACTCTATATCAGTATAATTAATTAATACGAGATAGCAAAACGAGTATGCAGCAAATCTATATTTTAAGAGCAAAAAAGATACAGAGCTCAACTGATGCAATCTCATCTCATGCTGGAAGAACTACTCTTGTACAAATATCGCCAAATTCTCCGCCAGTTGACCTTAGGGAATATCATCACTCCCCCGCCCAAAGCCAGTCCATCCGTTGAACTCACTTACAAACTTGGCAGCTGCTTGCTTGTATAAATCATCTTCAGGCCCTCTCATCTCCTCGACCATTTTCAAAGCTCGAATCACCTTGGGCCAATGCATGTCGGTGCTCCACTTGCTTTCCAGCGCCCTCTTGTAGATAAGATCCCAACTGCTATTGTCCGGTTTCAAGGGCTTTATCTTGTCCAGTCCAAAACTCGGACGTAACTGCATGAGATATACTATGGTTGTGAATAATCCGAATTGTTTCATAATGGTATGTCGCCGATCCTCTGGCATGAGTGGAAGCAGGATACGAAGGGCATGACCGACTGTCAAGACATGAGCCAAGAAAAAGTCAAAGTATCCTTCTGTATCCACTGTGCTTAAAGCGAGGATTGCGGTAGTTCTTAGCCATTCTCTGAACTGCGTGGTTGTATTCTCAACCACCAAGGCGTTCCAATGCTCCAGCAGTTCTGACTCGTATTTGCCAAGCAAGAGGAAGACATTGGCAAATCCCGGATGCTCAGAGTACCTATCAAAGCGTTTGTCTTTATGGACCTTGGTAAGCATCTCCCCCAAGCTTGTCGTTTTGTATGTTGAATTGTCTGGTGGAGGATTGTCCAGAAACTTGTGTGTAGGGTCATACTCGGTGCATCCAAGGCTTAGGGCCTCCGAGATGACTTCCTTGCTGTTGAATTCGTAGCCATATGCGAGGTGGATGTATGGATGACCAACTAGAGCCCCTCATTAGCATACATCAGTAACAGGTGAGAAGGGAAATACGACGCACGTCCGCCACAGAATCCATTCACTAATGGCGCTTCTCCCGAGAAGAGATGATCATGGACGACCTTGTTCCAGTTCCCGCCATTTTTCTTTATCTCATCATCGAAGTAATCAACATATGCCGCCGTGTACCTGTAACAGTTTTACTATTAGTTTCTGTCATAAGAGACATCGACTGAATGTAGAGTTGACGTACTTCTTTTCGGCCAAGTGGTTCCTCCAGTTCTCAGCCACGATAGCGTACCTCACCACACCGGCATCCACGGCAGTAAGATTTGGTTCTTCCGCGGTGTAAATCTCTTCCAGTTTGGCGCTACTTGCTCCCAGAAGATAGGAGGATCCTAAGGCCTATTTTTTTCGGTCAAGATTGAGCGTCTCATAAGCACTCGCGGCTGTCGAAGTACAGGAACTCACGTGAGGAATATGATTGTGGAAAAGCAACCTCGGGTTACGCAGAGCAGCGTGGGATGCATGGTTCTTTTTTAAGAGCTCGTCAAGAGTTTTGGCGGGCTCATCTTGTCGGTCATCCAAGCGGTATATGGGTGCTTGGTGAAAAACGCCGGAACAGATGGCTGATTGGGATCCCATTGCGGTAGTATCAATGATGACAGCGAGTTTAAAACATTCGACTTGAGTATGATTCAATTTTCAATGGGTCATGGTCACGATATGGCATGGTATATTTATGCATTGTCATACAAATATACGTCTCATATGATCACTCACTGGTTGCTTCGGAGGAAGCAACTACTGGGCAGTCTTCTCCACTGTACACGATCTGCTGGCGATCGGGTCCGGGGATCCCTTCCGGTCATCATGACCAACATGCTGAATGGTATAGGCTCCTGAGTTGTATGGCTCACGGCGGACGCTCAGATATAAATTAGTAAGATAAATTTTTAAGGTTACTATAGTCTTAACAGTTTATACTTAACATTTTAAATTATTAATAGAAAAAAAAACTCTTTTTCTTTTTTCTTTTTTAAGTAAAAAAATTTACTTAGTATCTAAAATAATTTAAAATTATTTAACGTGGTTGATAAGCAAATGCACCAGACAAGTAAGTGCACCAGCATACTGTGCACATAAAAATGGCCTAACCTATAGTA